>JACXGJ010014769.1:0-14386 GCA_016801105.1 Esox niger
ACACTGACCCTAATGCTGCTCACTCCATTACTCTGCTGCTCCCTACGAGACGCTCCTCGGTGTGACTGTGAGAAGATGAGGGTTCGGCATGGCTGGGCAGAGCTCAAGTGTGAACGCGGTACCGCCCCTGACCCATTCTGACACCCCCAGAGGGGCACACCCCACATTCACCTCGGCCGTGTCGCGCACACCCCTGACAATGGACCCGTGGATATGAGTAACCCTCAACAGCTCATATAATCTCAGACACGATGGCAACACACAGAGGCACCGAAGAGGCCCAACAATGACATGTACTGAATGGTAGACCATCGCTTTGATCTACTCCTCCTCTGCGTTAGTACAGCTCTTTTTAAAGCCTACAGCGCAAGTATGTTGTAGTTTGAACACGTTCAATGTACATTCTGACAATGTCCTTTTTGTGTTATATATGTTAGATAAGGAAATAAAATAAAAAATGGTTTGGGTGGGAGGAACAACTGAACAAATGCATGGAGTCAAAAGGCTGTTTTTGCAAATAACTTACCAATAACTTTATACCATCGTGTTTATACCATCTTGTCAGCCTGTCAGTTGTGTATACAGACATTTCTTCACTTTTGTTTTCTATCACTCACAAGATTACACTTAGTGTTGCCAGGGCCGAAGGAGGCTCAGGGAAGTAAATTAAAAAACAACACATAATTAGGAGGTATATTAAAATAATTTAACATTGAGATATTAGATATCCAATAAAAATGTATTAATTCACATCAAATACAATTTTTTTAACATACATTTTATAGTCGATTCAGTTAAAAGTATCCTTGCTCTGCTTTTCTAGTAGTTCCCAAGATCTCATGCCTTCGGGCACACTGAAAAAACTGGTGAACGACAGCCCAAAAACTGAACATCATCCAATGATAGCCCTGAACCCACGTTTGTCATCCAATGACAGCCCTGAACCCTGTGCATCAGCCAATTACAGCCAATGATAAAAGCCAGTGGCACTGTCCCACAGCTGAAACCCTCCACTTCACTTCCACACGCCTCACCTTTTACACTCTGACCACATCGTTTCTCCTCTCATACGAGGCCTGTGAAACAGAACGTGTTTGAGTGCACCAGCCCTCTGACCCCTCTCCCTCTCATAATGTTATCTTAAGAAACGTGGAAACGATTGAACCCCATTTGATTTTGGAGGCCAAAATGACTACCACATTGGCCGTGTGTGTATAGCTTCAACCCGAGGGGTCTGTGTGTGAGCGGGGTGGGGGAGCGCTGGGGACCAAAGGCCCCCCCCAGGGGCCCCTCTGAGGGATTCCAGCGGTTGTGCGATCCAGTTCCCTATCATCACACCAAATTGACCATGTGTGCTTGACGGCAGGTTGACTAATCTCCCGACACGTCAGATTGAACACACCACTCGGCAATCACCGAAAGAAAAATACGTTTGGGGGAGAGAAGTCATAAATAACACTAGCAGAGGAAGCTTTGCGCTCTTCCCTCTCTTTCTCGCCCTCTGAACCCGCTTGAGAAAACAGTCAATAAGGCAGAGGCACATAGTTTAACTAGAGTTATGTGATTGCCATCATTAGGGGGGCTATTGTCTGCCCTTGAGTGCAGTACAAGCCTTGACTTTTGGAGATAGTCAATAAAAATAACTATTTGTGCGCATAATAAAGCCAGAGGGAGTGAAATAAAATCTGCATTAATTCTCATGATCGGCTCGCAGCCATGTCTGTTACAAACACAGTCCCTGTATAAACAGAATACAGAGGAATGTACAGGAGCTGCAAGACAATTAACTACAAACAGGAAATGTTAAAAGATACGTAAAGAAATACCATACAGACAGACAGAGAGGAGATAGAGCGACAGAAAGAGAAATTAAGCTGGGCACCTCCTGCCAAATGTATTCCCTCATGAGACAAATATTTCCCTAAGATCGTAAAAATAATTTGAAATCAGATCAAACATTGATTAACTCCTGTATTGTTTAGGCGAAATACCACAATGAGCAATCACAACAGGATGATGTGTGACCCATTGCCGTGATAAAATGGCAACCAGAGGAGCAGCAAAAACACTGTGAACATAACCGATATTCAGCACGTCACATTTATCCTTGACATTCATACAGCAATTAGCAAATTGTTACATCGTCGTACATATCTAGTATTACAACACTTGCTAATGCCTTTATCGTTTGGAAAATGTGTATCATGCCAGATTTTATATATTCATTTATTATAGATTACTTATTTCCCCCTAGCTTTGGAAATGTAAACAAACGCTCCTCATCCTAATAGAGGTCTTTACATTGCAACTGATTTTAATTAAGAGAGAGAGAGAGAGCTAGAGAGGGAGTGGAGAGAGAGAAACAGGGAGAGACCGAAAGGTAACGAGAGACCAAACAATCCATTGTCCTGATGGCGCCAGTCAGCATCAGGTGGCTGCCCACGGATCAGCCAAGCAGAGTGGTGGACAGGGAGCAGGGGGAGAGGGAAGCGGTTATAGTGGCCGTGGGCAGGAAGTGGTAAAGAGCCAGTAGGATGTGTCCCATGTTCTTAGAGGGGGGATTACAGTGGGTACTTGTCTGACAGGGCCCTTTCATTGGAGACACACTGAGCCCCACGGTGCTCCCAAATCTGTCACCAGAGTCGACCAGGAGTGGCTCTCCAAATTGAAAAAGTCTGCAACCATGAGTGGATGGGGAGAGAGAGGGAAGGAGTGGTTGAGTGTGTGTGTGTGTGTGTGTGTGTGTGTGTGTGTGTGTGTGCATGCGTGGAGAATAGAAGCAGGAGGGGACGAGGAGTTGAGGGGGAAAAATGTGGTCATCAATTGCTGGCAGCAGATCCAGGGAGGAGATTACTGGAAGGCAACGCAGCGGCAGATGTCTGATGAGTGTCTATTAACCTGCTTCCTACATGTCCTGGGCCCGGCTGGTGATGAAGCCAGACAGGGAGGCCTTGTCCGGCCCAATAGGAGGGGCTCTTAATCCTCCTCACCCCGAAAAAAAGACAGCGCAAAGCTGCTGATTCGCTGGCCTTATTATACTGGCATCTCTGCCGCAGAGAGGAGTCGCCGTGACTCCTCTCCACGCTGTCCTCCCTTCCTTAGTCCGTCGCTCCATCTCAGCCTCCATCCTTCCCGGTCCTGATTGAGTGTCATCTGCATTCCGTGATGCGGTCGTGAGCGTGCCCAGTCAGGGACAGGCTGAAGTGTGTTGACAGGCCCGACGGCTGGTCACGGCTGGATGGAGTGGTATTAGTTCACTGCCACGCACTATTCATTAGAACCCAAGGAAAAAAACCCACAGCAGCTGCAGGAACTACATTTCTGTGACAGAACATAATCACTGGGGTCCTGGCAGCTTCCCTGACTGCAGCCCTTGGCCTGCTAGTAGAGTTAGGGGCCAGTGCTTGGCCCAGGGTCCACTAAGAAATCAACAGAGCACAGACAGCCACAGACACAGGCAGTCACAGATGGAGATAGTCACAGAAAGTCACAGGCAGTCACAGACAGTCACAGGCAGTCACAGATGGAGATAGTCACAGACAGTCACAGGCAGTCACACACGGAGAGAGTCACAGAAAGTCACAGTGAAGTGCGGTCCAGCCGTCCTCCATCTGACACCTGCATGGACCTCTGGGCCAGATAAGTTATTCTAATTTGTTTAATTAAAATACTCATTTTACATTTACAAAGACCTGGTAGCATCAGGGTTAACTGTTGAACGACATTTGTCACCTCGCTGGCACTGGGATTTGACTCAGCAGCCTGTTGGTTATGATCAGAGGGTCAGAGCACTACACCTGCAGCCCTCAATGGGAGGATTGTTGTCTCCTCCTCCTGCATTCATCCTCCACCCGCATTCATCCTCCACCTGCATTCATCCTCCACCTGCATTCATCCTCCACCTGCATTCATCCTCCACCTGCATTCATCCTCCACCCGCATTCATCCTCCACCTGCATTCATCCTCCACCTGCATTCATCCTCCACCTGCATTCATCCCAGGGGTTAACTGTAGAAATAAGGGAAGTAGAGTGTGTCTCCTATTCACAGCATTACGGGGGAAGATTAACGCTCTGACTGCAACTAATTTCTCTCGTTCATTTTCAAACATTTGTTTGAAAGAGAGGTTAAAACAGAACGAGACAGAGGGGGGGAGGAAGAGAGGAACAGAGAAAGACAGACCTTCCTGGAGGGAAGCCATCTGAAATTTTAATCATCTCCATGCAATCATCCAAGCCTGCCAGTTAGCAGCCATTAAACCCATTTCACTAGGAGGCACTGAGGGTGACCCAAGACGCCTCGGCTGGCTTGTAGCAGTGAGGATCAGGGGGTCGGGGGTCGGGGGTCGCTCCACATCTGGTCGTGTATTAAACGCACATGGGCCAGGCAGGCCCGCTCGCATGCAGATCCTGGGCCCAATCAACCGACGTAGCGGTGATGTCATGGGCCTGCGTTGGACCCTCTCACCTCCCGGCGTGCAGCTCGGTCGGCCCACTGGGCTGTGAGTCCATGACAACACACCAGGTCACTGTCATCCGCTAACCCTCTTACACTGCCCTGCGGGGGACGGGGGACGGGGGACGACCAACAGCCACAGGTCATGCAGTGACCTATGTACAGTGCATGGCTCCGACAAGGGGGTTTGGGCAAGGTTGGAGTTAGAGAAAGGGGTTCATTGTGATGGTGTACTCGAAGAATTCCACTAGGGTGGGGGGAAATGGCCACCCATAAGAAGAACAGTTGAATCCAACTCCAGATTTGTGCAATGTAATGACATGACCTTTGCAGACCATGTCCAAATGGCTGAGAATGTTTCTTTTATTCCTAAAACACAGGGGATCTTTCTAATACATCAAGTCATACAACATTCTGTTCCATATTCTAGCTTATCCTCCGTCTGGAGCTGCCATGGAGCTGGCAGGTGTTAGTCTGACTCCCAGGAGGAGAGAAATGAAAGAAAGAATAGAAAAAAGATTGAGACGATTGGGTGCTGGGTGACACAGGAGACGCCTGCAGCCAACCAGACCATTTCTGAACATTGGGAACAACACGTCCATTCTACACGTATCAATGACACTTTGAGATACAGGGAATTCACACAGCTGTAGAACCAGCCAAAAACATTCATGTATCTTCCCTTCCCTGAACTGTAAAGGGGAAATCTGGGGTTGGTATATGCCCTTTTAGAATTCACTACTAATTATACAGGGCTATTGATAATTAAATAATAGTACTTATGAATTCCTCCAGGGATGAGATCAACCACAATAGGCCATCAGAACCCAATATACCGTATGAGTGTGTCAGAAAAAAAATTGTATTACTTGGAAACAAACACTTCAAAAGATAGAAACAACTTCACTGATCTCATGAAATGTTGCTTCTTCCGTCCATAACTGCTTTGGTACTGAAGAGTGGATCGGTTTGATTCAGCCGCATCCCGTATCCTGTAACGAAAACTAGTGTCAAGAGAGCTCTTTGTTTTCTCTGTGCCCACAAATTGCCCAGTGACTGTGAGAGGGGAAAAAGGACCCGACCTCCGGTTTACGGGCATGGTCTTGGGTGAACGTGGACTGGCGATTTGGGCGGCGGCTTGATGCCGTGGTCTTCCAGAGGGGGTTCCATGGGTACCGAGCGAGCCCCAAGATTGTCACACGGATGTAATGAGGTCAAATTACCGGCAGGTTCGCAGAATGGCTGCAGAAGGTCGAGACACACATACCAGTGATTAAAGGGATGCTTTGTTGCTAGCAGATTGGGGGGGGGGGGCGTAGAGCATGAGAGGAGAGGGAGTGAGGGGGCACGGGGGGGTCTCACTAACACTTGATTCACTATGAAAAGCTGCTCGTTGCCACCCAGGCTGAGTGGAGAGGAGGCAGGATGTTGGAGGGAAACCTGCCTGGAGACTCCTACGTCCAGGAACAACGAAAGGCCTTGTTCCCGGTTTAAGGAGCAAACAGATTAAGATGAATTGATGCAAGCTTAGTGACTCTTGAGGAGAAATTGAGGAGAAAAACGCCTACTGATCAATAAAGCTTAGCAAGCAGGCAAGCAAAGACAGAATGTCTTGGTGTATACAGAGGATAACACACTCACCCAAGGAGCCGTATATCCCCCGAATATCCCTTTCTTTTCAAGGTAGGAATGTAAGGGGAATGAAAGGGGGATATTACGAGGAGAATGACTGAATATATAAACCTGATGAAAGCAAAAAAAAGGAGTAAAAACATGAACAACCGAGTCCTGTAAAGGATGACATTTGAAATCTTTATACTCTGCGTTAATGCTCGGTGAGAAACAAACAAAACACTTTTAAATCTATGCGTGCGCTCCATGTTGCAGCCATTAAAGATGTGGCAAACACGACATGTTTGGAAAACACACGAGGAGGATGGTTCGGTACATCTGCCTGTATCGAGTCCATTCATGATGTCTTTTTTCTCTTCAAATAGCCTGTGAGTGAAAACACACATAAAGCCGATGCAAAGCTCTGACATGCTGATTACAGCAGGAGGCCTAACCTTCAGAATCCCACAATGCACTTACATCATACAACATACAACATACAACATATGTGGCTGGGATTGGCCCGCTGGCACAGAAAATGTGCTGCCATGTTTGCGGAGATCAGAGTGAATCATCTTGGCTAACACAGCAATTATTGGGAAAAGCCCGCCATCTTGGGCGAGACCAGGTAGAATTTCTCTCTCCGCGAACCAGTCACGTGGCTGCAGTCAGCAAGGATATCACTGCGCTAATCTTTTTACGAGGTGTGGGCCACGATCAAGTTATTGAGAATAAACATGCAGGCGCAGGATCACAGGCCGAGACACCAACGACGGGGAGTAGCCTGTGCCAGCCTCTGTATCGGCCCATACCCACTCTGGCTAAAGGGCTAGCGTGTAGCTACCATTAGCCGCTAGCTGGAAGTTTGAAAGTCATTAATTCTGTCCCGGCATTAGAAAAGCTTTATATATGGGCATCTCAGGATGGCACAGTGGCAGTTAGCTGCGTAATTCCGACACCAGGGTTTGAATACCGCTGGCGGAAAAGCTCAAGGGTCCGGCTCTGTTGCAGTGGGTGAGGATCTGTGGCGGTTAGTAAGGGCAAATTTCTGCCTTGACTCCTTGGGTCATCTTGGTCATCTGTGAGTTCATTCAAGCCTTACTTCCAGCATGTACGGATGCATTCCTGGCAAGGCTCGTTAATGTGTATAAATCTTTCATACACAGGGGCAATTAAACATCCTTTATATTAGAAGAAAAACATCAGGCATCCTCTGTATAATTTTAGCACAAAAGACAAAGCATAGAAAATAAATTATTACATTTTAGACGACTAAGGGATTAGTAAAAGGCAGAAGGAAATCTTAAAGGTTTTTAGCCTAGATTTAAAAGTGGTCAATGTTGTAGCAAATCGAAGATTTTCTCTCAGCTTGTTCAGAATCATGATTTAACGCTGTCACAACAGTCTTTGTCAGAACTCTTGGAATGGTTAGCAGACCAGACCCCGATGACTTGTGGGTTCTAGAGGGTTCTAGAGGGTTCATACTGAGTAGGCTTGAATTTAACTTGGTCCTGAACCATTCAGAGATTAATAACAGACGACAAATAGGCTACTAATTAAGTAGCAATATCTTAAAATCTATTCTGTGAGATACAGGGGGCCTGTGCAGAAACCTAAGAATTGGTGTAATGTGTTCGGCTTTCTTAGTTTCTGTTCTGGGTCTTGTTTTTTGCATGAATCCCCTAATCCTAGCTATGTTTCTTAAAGTGATTATAGGCTGATAATAGGCACATTTTGTTCAAGATGTCCTGGTTGAGCAGGCAGCAGATTCAGAATGGCATAGGATGTCCTTCAGAAGACAGATATCTGAACATCAAACTGTCCCAAGTCCAATGGGAGTTGCTGCCATAAAGCGAGGCCTTAATCACCAATTGGATGTTGTGAAAAATGGGAGATGAAAATGGAAAACAAAAACCTTTACACACAAAAGGTGTATGCGTAACCTCTCTCAACGCGACCAGCTAACCGCTAACCTCGGGATTAATGAAACAGATGTGGATATAATGCCTCCAGCCATGTGACCTTTACATCTGTTCAGCGTGACCCCCAGCGTCTAGGTGCCCAGGGTCGGGCTGACCTGCGGGGTTCATGGGTTCAGGCCTAATAACCAGCGGAGTGAGAGGCGACCCTGCGAGTTACTCTGTTGTCCCAACCAATTATGCAGAGGTCACACACAACCACCTCTCATTATATTGTGCAGCCTTCATTGCAGGTCTGAGAACGCTGATCCACCCCTGACATTTGATCTGAACATGACATGAAAACAATTATATTATTGGCATATTTGTGACATTGATGAAACACATCATATTCAAGCCTTTTCACGTTGAATGTTCAGTTATTCTACTGTATAAGGGCCTTGTTAAAGGGACATTTCAATATGTTACACCCCTTGGTCACTTTTAATGTTCAGACAGTTGTTTTTGGTCAGTTCTATTTCTGACATGTATTGGCCACACCCCCAACATTTCACATCAAGCCTGGTTGTTGAGGCTAGTACAGTGTTGACGCAGTTTCTAGCGTGACAGGATTTCATCTGTACTTCAGTACGCGTAGCCACGCAGACATTGTAGACAAGCAAGAGATATGCACTCCATCTCTTCAGCCAGTTGAACAAAATCGGATTGTCCATTTTCTAGCGATTCAGAAAGAAAACCTTTTCTTCCTGCACATTATTGTGGGGATGGTTTAAAAACCCGTTCTGGGGGGAGTCAGACTGCTGCCGTATACGACTCGTTCACGCAACCAGACAGCCAAATAATTCTCAGAAGTGAAACTTTGACCCAAACAGCTGTCAGGATGATGCTTCAACGCACAAAGTGGAAAATTAGGTCAAGCAAGAGCAGAATCCCTTTAAGCTTCACATTCAATGACAGAAACAGTACTATTGAATGATTCTGACGCAAAAAGGGCTACAAATGTTTGTTAAAGCTTGTCCTTAGAATGTTTGCAGGACACCGATGTGTATTTGAAAACTGTGTGAACTATCCTTTAAACTACTTTTACCTGAATATTCTGAAGGTATTTCTTTGACGATTATAACATTAAAAATATATATAAGAATTATTATAATACAAATAAGAACCACTGTAATTATTAAGTGGAGACGATAATAAAATGACGCCCCCCCCGATCCCCAGCGTATTATCACCATCAGTATGGCACCTGGGTTGCAATAACCTGCAATAAATTGTTTTTTGGTGCTCTTGTATGTGATTTGCTGTATTGCAACTGTGTTCTGACCCCAGGTGTGGCCTTTGACCTCTTCTACAGTATTGTTCCATCAAAAGCCCCAGGTGACTGGATGAGAGAACTCCTCCACCAATTAGAGCCCAGAGAAAACAAAGGGCCTCATTTCAATGCTTTCTCCAGCTGTGCTGTTTATGGGCAATGTGCTTAGTCTCTCAATGACCCTCTCCTCTGCACTTGACCCCTCTGAAGGGAAACACGTTCCCATGCGTTTTGTTCCTTCTCTCTGTGTTGAATTTGTGAAAAAGAATCATTATATGGCTTTAGGCTTTTTAAAATCTATTCATTTAATAGCATTTCAAGTCACCGAAGCTTTATTGCAGTTATGACATTCACTGTATCTTACATTAAAGTAAAATAAACCAATACATGGACCGGTCCAGAGCTTAATGGCAAGGTATGTGTCACACGTAACCTTGATAACTTTTCTTGTCATTTTTTTCCCATTAGGGACCTCATAAGCAGGTTGGCTGTATCAGTCACTGGGGTCAGCGACAGATCCATTGTTCCCAGGTGGCAGCACTCACCATCTTCACCACAGCCTATGGACCCAAGCAATAAGCCATTGTACAAGGTGTATTGAAGTAATTTTCCACGCGCTACCTCAGCACCGGACATTGTTCATGCAAGCTCGCGCTGACCATGGAGGAAAAAAAAAAAACTTGGCACCCCCATTCCAAATTGCACCACTTTGCACCGTTACGCCGGTTAAGTGCCAAGCCCCCAACAGAAGTGCTTTTTCCTTCCTGACTGCGAGAGGTGTAGTGATTATCACGGTCACCCAGAAGGCAATTTTACATTGTCAAAAAGGGTGCAGGAAATGGCTTCAGCCCGCAGACATGTACGCCGCCTGCCCAGGGAGCATGTTGTCCTCTCGTGCTCTTGGTCTCCCGTTTCGTTTTTCTCTCATTTGCCCCACAAAAAAAGGGCCTTTGTTGGCAAGATTTGGCGGTGTAATATGTTGAGCCATCTGCCCCATCCGACGGCTGTGCCCTGTTCCTGATGTCAGAGGTCCACAGTGAGGCCCCGCCCACTGCCCCCCGCCCCCCCCCAGCCCCCCCGAAGTCAGCTCCGCACGGGGACCATGTGACAAATGATTCCAATCTAGGCTGAGTGCCCTTGACTTGACCCTGACCATCGAAGACAATAAGGGCAAACTCAGTCACTGGAAAAGATGTTCTGCGCTAATAAACCCGGCTGCCGACCGGGGCGGGTTGAGAATGGAGGGATTGATGAAGGGGAAGAGCGCTGGGTCTTCAGGTTCTGACCTCTCAGGTGCAGGCTGATAATGAGCATGCCTGTTTGCTCCGCGAAAACGACCCGCCGGATGAAAAGAGCCTGCGTTCAACAGAGAAGGCTATTCTCGGTCCCTCTAAAACCAGATCTGGCCCGGGGAGGGCCCATGAATGTGCTTTCTGTCGCCGTTCTTTAAAAGGGCACTTGAGCCAAAATACAAACATGTAAAAGTAGTCGGATCCCAGCACACTGATACTCACCCCCCCCCCCCCCCCCGCCCCCCCATTCCCCCAACCGCAGACCTCACACGTGTACACAAAGAGACACACACACACACACACACACACACACACACAATGCCAAATCCTGCTATTACACCCACCCCTCCGGAACTCAGACCTATAAAGTCGTCCCCTGCCAAGCTAGGAGGTGTAAACACGCTAGAACCAGAAAGGTCCGGGAACACGCTGCTTCTGCTAATGAAACCCCCCTTCCCTTCTTCTTCACCTCCTCTCATCCTTCTGGAAGAAGCTGTCCTTCTGCTTTAGCACCATTGTCATCTCCGGGCCCTGTCAGTACCACGCTAAATAATACCCAGATAAATTAAGTTGGAAATCCACTTCAAACTGAAAGTGTCGGATGTAAGACCAGATTCAGTACTGAACAGAATGCAAAAATGTCCCTTCCCCAATTTTTGGACTCTAAAAGCAGCTATAAACCATGCAATGCCGATACAACCTACAAAAGACAATGAGCATACGACCTTAAAGTACATGACCTCCCGGAGGGGCGTTGAATCGAGGAACCTCAAAGCCAGAAGTCTATTTCAATAATAAATCTCCATTTGGAGGAGAGAAGGGTGTTTACAGGAAGTGGGGGACATTGATTTGCCTGGCAGTGAACCCTTCTGCAGACTCTTTGTCACAGGGACTTTGGGGAATGTAATGCTGAGAGGGGAAAGTGCTGGGCACGACAGAAACTAGTGCAGTCTGCTGAACTTTGTGTGTGTCGCTGTGGAAGCCAGGATTAGGCCACGGATTGGCTGGCTCCGAACAAAAATGCTCTCGTCGGTGCAGCAGAACGTTCGTTTTTTGGTGGGCTTGCCGGGTTCGTTGGTTTGTGTGTGTGCTTGGTTGTGGGCGGCCCTGTGTTTGTTCATTTCCTCTGTGTGTGCGTTCGCGCATGTGTGCGTGCGTGTGCGTGCGTGCGTCTTTTTGTGTTCTTTTGCAGGCCAAGTCTCTGACATGTGGAGTTGTGGCTTGACTGCAGAGGAGTTTATCACAGATAATTACATAAGAATGTGCTGGGAGAGGAGCGAACCATGGAGGTGGAGGTTGGCAGCGCCCCGCTCTGCCCACACCGCCGTCCTCCTGCCCAGTGCACTGCAGCAGGTTTCTCCCACTGTGCAGCTTGGGGAACGGCAGAAAGACAGCCAGTCCACTTGCTTTCTTCCTCACCCCACGGCCTCCCACACATCCTATTTACACACTCCACTGCTCCTATTCCCTGGTCCCTCTCTGTCTTATGCCAGCGTGGACCTGTAAGCGGGGTGTGTGCGCCCGCACACATGCACACACAGGCGTGCGCACGCGCACACATCTACAGGCAGACACAGTGACGTGGTATGATGGAAATCAGGTCAACCTCAGGCAAGTTAAGCACAATACTTTGAACTAATGTATTTTCTCATCCGTTGTCCTCTTAGTTGTGTTCAATAGAAAACAATAGGAAGGCATATGGTCAGATACCTTTACATCTGCATCACAAGTATATTGTAATATAATAACAAACATGAGAGGAGACATGAACAAGGATAAAACTTGTCTCTCTCTACCTGAATCCTAATCTTAATCCTTAACCTAACCCTAACCTCTTTCTAAACCTACATTTAACTCATATTTGTATACAAAGTATATAGAGAGATGCATTGATTCACTGAGGGACATTTATACTTAATTGGACAGTGGCTGTGGGGAAAGATGCATTGTTGTTGTTTTTGTCAGTACATGTGGGCCGGATCCAACCCATGCTGTATCAGTACATGTGGGCCAGATTCCAACCCACACTGTATCAGTACATGTGGGCCAGATTCCAACCCATACTGTAATAGTACATGTGGGCCAGTTTACAACCCATACTGTATCAGTACATGTGGGCCAGATTCCAACCCATACTGTAATAGTACATGTGGGACAGTAGAAGAGGCTTAGGCTGATGGACCACCAAAGGCCACTTTAATACTTATCTTAACCTTTTTAAATGTCAACTTTTGTTTGGGAACTTCAGAGTTAGGACAACCAATCACAAAACAATGGCCTTCAGGACAGATATGCTTCCAAAACAAGGACCATGACAGAAATAGAATAACGTGCTATCAGTGCATGCAGAGCTTACTGTGAAGGGGACTTACTGTTTCACATTGAACCTTAAACCCTGTAAAGTATGAAATTCTAACTTAGACACTATGAACAGTGCTTTATGTCTTTAATATCCAGCCAATTACTCTCAGCCACAGCAACTGTAAAGTTCAATAGGGCCAAATAAATATATACTGCTAATTATTTGAAAATAATGTTAGGTAACTACACCAGTGCTTGAGTAGAAGGCACAGGACACATTTGATAACTCACTAGTTAATTGGAATTGGTGCAATTTTAAGTGGATGGTTTGTTATTACAGCAGAGCCACTGGTCCTGCAGGGAAGCAGAAAAGGCTGTTGTTTTCACCCTGCACAGTTATTTCTCGATGTCTCGCTGAGCCGAGCCGGGAAATTGGCCATGATTGACCTGCAGCCCTGCAGCACCACTGCTTTTAACAGCAGCTCCAGTACCAAAAAATCATTGAAAAATAATATGTGATATTCCTCCTTTCGACCAATACCGCGGGATCATTCAGCTGTAAGGCCAATGAGATGTGAGCGGTGAGAGGAGAGCAAACACTCTTCGGGAGAGAGCTACAAACCCGCGGAGTGTGTGGAATGTGATATGACAGCACAAACAAAATCCCATTGCCAGTATCCGCCAGTTCACAGCTGAGAGTCAGCGGAATGTGTCGACGCACCGCAGATCCTGCTCAGTGGTGGGAATAACACAGAACTAACGCTCCCCAATCATCGACACGTCGACAGGCGCAACACAGGCGCAACACAGGCGCAACGTGCAGGAAATGTGTCACCCGCAGGATCGATGGAGGCCAAATGGAGCGTTATGATGAGGTAGGTGAACTGGGGCATGAGTTTGCCGTGTTCTGCGCATTTGTGTGCACATTCTGTAAATACAAGCAGGTCCATCGAGGCGCGTGCGCGCGTCTCCCATGAACGGTTTGAGTGTCAGGCAATGCAGGCAGCCGGGCCAGTAATGGTTTATTCTGTGGTTAGCGACTAATTCTATATCTTAGGGTCGGGGAGCACATTGCCCCGCCTGGTTCGTCATCTCCCACTCGGCCATTAAATGGAAATGATTTCTGATCACTGCTTAGTCGCTTTTGAATTGAATGAGTGACCCCAAGTTGAACGAGGCACTGCGGCCCCCTTTCGACAGGCCATTCAGCCCATTCATATTCTACAGACGTCACCACTTCTACATTTTACAGGTATCAGAGTGATACGGCCATAAGAGGAAGGAGAGACCGAGGAACACAGAGAGTAGAGAAACAGAAGGAGACACAGAGGAAGACAGAGAGTAGAGAAACAGAAGGAGACACAGAGGAAGACAGAGAGTAGAGAAACAGAAGGAGACACAGAGGAAGACAGAGAGTAGAGAAACAGAAGGAGACACAGAGGAAGACAGAGAGTAGAGAAACAGAAGGAGACACAGAGGAAGACAGAGAGTAGAGA
>JACXGJ010014770.1:0-14386 GCA_016801105.1 Esox niger
ATGTGGGGAGGGGTTATAGATTTGTCCAGTTGAGGATTGAGTATGTGGGGAGGGGTTATAGATTTGTCCAGTTGAGGATTGTGTGTGTATGTGGTGAGCGGGCTATGGTCAGTTTGGCTATAGTCTGCTCCCCACATACTCACAATGGAGTTAATGCTACCAAGATACTAGAAAACCAAGCCCACTGTTTAAACAAATCCTTATTGCAGCATTGTATTTAAGGAGGGGAGTGGACTTTGAGTATATTCCTTGTATCACATGTCATTGTTGTGCAGGGAACACCCACTCATAGGTCGTCTGTTGTCACAAGAGGCAAAATAAATCTGGTTAATAATCAACTGGTCACATTAGTGGCAGGCTGTAAAACATTACTTGATTAGGCATGGCCTAATTTTCTGGACCCTTTATGTTTCAAGATTATTTCATCAGGGAAGATGACTGGCTGTAATGACAGCCTGACATGTGTTACATATTATCATTTGGTTTGGTTTGTTTTCACAGCAACTCTGAGAGTCCAATTCCTATTTATTATTACCTTGACCAATGCTCTATTGTTACAGAATCTTTCTATATCAGTGTTTTGGGTGTAGGCAGATAATATAATGGGTACAATAGGGATACTGTTCTCTACAGTATGTAGTGCACAAATCTATATCCTTTAGGGATCTCCTAAAAAGTTATGTAATGTGTAGAGAATATAGTACACTTTTGAATAGTACTATATTTGAATTTTGAAATCAATGTGTCACAGTTCAGGCATTAATTAAGTGTTCAGGAATTAACATTGAACTGAAAAGTTAAGTGTTCCAAAGGTCAATCACAGATTGTGTTGGAATCATTTGCAAGCTTTGCTTAGAAAAAAGTAGCAATACCCATCACGACTCATTCCTTGTCTAATTATGTAATTTCTGGAAAATATTTCTGCACATTTAAGGGAGCACTTTTTGGCATGACCAACCCTAGAGACAAGAATAATGTTTAACATAGACCAGTGTAAGCACTTGCACTAGTGGCTAGCCATTGAATTAGATCTGTTGAGTAATTTACAATACATTTAAGGGAGGCCAAATAACAGAGAAACCTTCAAACAGTAGATCATCCAAACTTATGCCTCACATTACATCTACATTGTATGCTTCAATCTCATTGGTTGATGCAATCCCTTATAAAAACAATATGTCCGCAGCAGATTTGCAGCAAACTCTTGTCTGATTTGCAGCAAAGAATATAGTAGTTTGCCAACTTCGCACAAAATTCTGGCAATAATAAGAAGTTTGCCACAACCACAACTGGCAAACATATTCACTGAAGTCACAACTCTTACAAAAACAAAATGTTTGCAGCAGATTTGTGGCAAACTTGTGGCTGTTTTGCAGCAAAGTTAGTTGGGCGAAAAATGTTGCCACACGTTTGCCAATGTTGGCCACTAGTGGCAAACTTCCAGCAACATTATGGCAATAATGAGAAGTTTGCCACCACTTTGCCACTTTCATATAGAAAAGCTTACTTATGGGCAAGTAGGAGAAGTTGACCAGATTTCTGAATCTCAGGCTATCTGACTGAGTTGAAGCTACAGCACACCTGGGTAATGCATAAAACAACAGTCCTAAACACACAAGCATACTGTATGTAAAAGGGCTCGACAAAGTTTGAGAATACATGTAATACTTCTGTAAAGGGCTCTGGATAATAGCGTCAGCTAAGTTATATAAATTTAAACATGTAAGCATATCTACAATAGATGCACCTTACAAAGTTGTCTCTGATTTTTATTTTGACAAACTTGTATGCCCTTTCCCCCCTCCCTCTGTCTCCCTGGGTGCAGCTGGATCTGAATCGGCCTCTGGAGGAGCAGGGCCCTCTGGATGTCATCATCCACAAGTTGGCTGACCTGATCACGGAGGCGTTCCAGAACGACACACAGGCCATGCTATGGGTGCAGAGTCTTCAAGTAAGACAAATGGCATTGCACACACGTTGAAAGGTAGTGGAATACAAACTCTTCACCTAACGAGGGAAGTTATTTGATAGATGCCGCCATATCGTTGAGTTCTAAGAGCTGAAAATGCAGCAAATATGTTTGATTACCCTTGTTAACAGCTGTACAGCAAATGGTAACATTTGTTGTAAGCTATCAAGTAGTTATGAGTCACAGCAAGATTTTATAAAACTTAAGATCTTGCAGATCTACTTCAACCTGTTTTAAATGCAATGTCAAATGTTAATTACAACTTTTATTACACAACCTAAACTTATGTTAACTGTTATTCCATAAATAAGGAGAAATAGGTTTGAGGGACATCTGAAAGGTGGACTCATTTCAAAATGAGTACACATCCCAGGCCATCGGTTTTATCTCCAGCTACAGCCACGATCAAAAAGTTGACTGAATATGTCCAAACTGTAGTTTTAATTGATTTGTTGTGCTTATTTTCTTTTGTGTATTGATTCTGAGGCCTGAAAATATTCAACATCTTCTGATACTATATTTAGTTTTCCTTTAATGTAAATGGTAATTTTTTTCTGATGCACAGGAATCTTATGTGATCAGTTTCTCTCACCTACTGTATGAAAATGGACAAATGAATTTCAGGAACCATTCTACCACCTATTGTACCACATGGGCTTTCTACATTCTATGCATTCTGTCTCATCTAGGCACCATGCTCCATGCTCCATGCTCCATGCTCCATGCTCCATGCTCCATGCTCCATGCACCATGCACCATGCACCATGTACCATGCACCATGCACCATGCACCATGCACCATGTACCATTCACTATGCACCATGTACCATTCACTATGCACCATGTACCATTCTCTATGCACCATGTACCATGCACCATGGAGTATTCCTCCTTCCTTCACACTACCTTGAATTGTTGCACTACACCCATGCGATCTCTGAAAAACAAAATTCCTGTCCTTTCTCTTCAACTCCTTTTATGGCTTCATTTATATTAGTTGAAGGGAGTACTAAGTGCTAAAATGTAATGGCAATGTAAAAAATTGGCTAGGACCCATGCCTTTAATTTGAAATATTTCCTTTACATTTTGGTTCCTCTGGGTTGCCGTAGTGCATACCTAGTTCGCAATACATGTATCCATGCATGATGAACTTCTACTGTTCTTGCAGAGGCAAGCAGTGTTCATCATCACGAGTGTCACTGAGTGATAAGCGGGATTAAGTAGCTTAGCTGGTTAATTAGAAATATGCTATCCAATCTTATGGTTACTATGTACAATAAGTTATTTACCAAAATGTGTCCCTGAAATGGCGCCCTATATAGCGGACTTGTCCAGTGTTGTTAAAAGACAAAAGTAATAGATCAGTACTAAGTCCAACAGTATACACTAGAAGTTACTTGAGCTGTGTTCTTATGTATAATATGCTTTATTTTAACATTAATTGGATTCATTCATTAAGTGGCTTTATACTTGGGGTGGTTTCTTTAGTTTTTGCTGCTTTAATGCTAATATTCTGCTGTTATACACATTTTGCATTGAGGCGTAAAGAAAACGTTGTAACATTTTAATACCTGCGTTGCATTTTCATGTGTTTTATGACTTCATGATGAACCAGAAATGGGTTTTACCATTTACTATGATGTGTACTAATGTACACATCCCCAACGTTTTTTACTCCCTTAAGGATTACATCGAGGCCCATCCTGAAACGGTGGTACTGGACCCGCTTCCAGCCATTAAGACCCTGTTGGACCGCTGCAAGTCCTACCAACTCATCCGTAGGCTTGAAGAATTCATGAAAGGTATAGCGTCAGAACTGCCGCCCCAAAACAATCACGCATGTACTCATGATTACATTGACACTGATATTATAGGACATCATCGTTAATGTTTCCTATTGAACACCAATCACCCAATGTGTTCTGGAGTTGGGAATCTACAATGAATTTTGCCTGAATATACAATTATATACATTTGATAATATTATTGGAATGCGGTGTAAAATGCAAATTAAAGCAATGGAATTATGTGCATATCACTAACCCTATATTTAATAGAAAATAGTGCAAGGACAACATATAAAATGTTGTACCAGACAAATACATGCCCTTTTTGAATATGATGCCAGGAACACGGTTAAAAAATGCTGGTCAGGGGCATGTTTATTACTGTGTTGTATCGACTCTTCTTTTAAAAACACTCTAAGCGTTTGGGAACTGAAGAGACCAATTGCTGTATTTCTGATAATGACATTTTTATCCATTCTTGCTTGATATAGGATTTCAGTTAGTGAACAGTTTGTAGTCTCCTTTGTTGTATTTTTTTAATCGTAATGTGTCAAATGTTTTCAATAAGTGACAGGTCTAGAGTGCAGGATGGATGGTCTGGATGGCAGCATATGTTATTCCAAGCATTTGTTATCCAGCATTAATGGTGCCTTCACAGATGTGCAATTCACCCGCCTCTGTCCATCTTAAATAAGCTTGGGCCCAGAAAATGCCACGGCAGTTCTGGATCTTATTTTATATGGTTTCTTCTTTGCATGGTAAAGCTTTAACTTGTGAATGCAGCAACATGCTGTGTTCACACTGGTTTTCGGACCCATGCAGTGATTTCCACTAAAACATTTTATCTGTTTTTAATAAAGTGCTGTCTGAGGGCCTGAAGATCACGGCCATCCAATATTGGTTTTCGGCCATGTCCCTTGCATACAGAGATTTTTCCGGATTCTTTGAATCTTTTAATGTTACGTAACTTTGACAATGAGACAAGATCCCCAAACTGCAATTTTTCGTTGAGAAATTGTATTTCTCTTCTTTCACTTCTCTGAGATGCATTTTTATGTAACTGACCTGTTGCCAGTTACCCTAATTAGCTGTAAGACATTTCACTTCTTTTGTTGTATTACACAACTTTCACAGTCTTTTGTCGCCCCTGTCCCAGCTTTTCTGAATTGTTTTGCTAGCATCACATTCAGAGTGGCCATACATTTTATATTTCATTTTCAACATGTAGATATTGCATTAACAATTATCAGCTTCCAGTTACAATAGTCCAATAATCATTTACAACATTAACAATGAAAACAATTACTCAACAAAAACTGACAGAGAAAACTACAAAGCAGACAGAAACTCCAGGAAATGTCATAATGTACAGTTACTGCAGGTCTGGAAATTATTGGACACTGACACAATATTTGTTATATTGGCTTTTGGCCAAAAATATTCAAGTTACAGTTAAATAATGAATATGGGCTTGAAGTACACTCTAATTTGAGGGTATCCACATTCAAATTGGTAGAAGGGTTTAGGAATTACAGCTCTTTAATATGTAGCCCCCTCTTTTTCAAGGGACCAAAAGTAATTGGACAGCTGACTCGAGCTGTTTCATGGACAGGTGTGGGCTGTTCCTTTGCCACTTCTTCATCAATTAGGCAGGTAAAACGTCTGGAGTGGATTCCGGGTATGGCATTTGCATTTGGAAGCTGTTGTTGTCAACCCACAACATTGGTCAAAGGAGCTTTCAATGCCAGCTAAACAGGCCATCCTTAGGCGGCAAACAAAAAACTCCATAGAGATAGCAGGAACATTAAGGGTGGCCAAATCAGCTGTGATGTACATTCTGAGCAAAAAAGAACTCACTGGTGATCTCTGCAACACAAAAAGGCCTGGATGTCCACAGAAGACATTCTAGGTGGATGATTGCAGGATCTTTTCCATGTTTAAGAAAAACCCTATAACAACATCCAGCCAAATGAAGAACACTCTCCAGGAGGTAGGCATGTCCTTATCCAAGTCTACCATAAATAGAAGACTTCACGAGAGCAAAAACAGAGGGTTCACCGCCAGGTGCAAACCATTCATAAGCTTCAAGAATAGAAAGGCCAGATTGGACTTTGCCAAAGCCAGCCCAGGTCTGGAACAGCATTCTTTGCACAGATGAAATTAGGCTCAACCTAATGGGAATTCTGGTTTATAGGGATATATTGTCTGCTCAGATTCAGTCAAATTCAGCACAGTTGATTTGAGGGCACTGTACATTACAGATGGACATAGACACAAAACATACAAAGCAGCCCAGGATTTTTTTAAGGCAAAGGAGTGGATTATTCTGCAATGGCCGGGTCAATCACCTGATCTCAACATGATCGAGCATGCATTTCACTTGCTGAAGACAAAACTTGAGGCAGAAAGACCCATGAAAAACAACAGACAGCTGCAGTAAAGGTCTGGCAAAGCAGCACAAAGGAGGAAACACAGCGTTTGGTGATGGCCATGCATTCCAGACTTCAAGTATTTAAATTGAACATTTTATTTTTGATTGTCTTGATTTGTCATTTGAGCCCCTGAAATAAGGGGACTGTATGAACATTTTGCAATTCCTAAACATTTCATACAATATTTTTGTTCAACCTGTTGAATTAAAGCTGACAATCTGCAATTCTATTGCATCTCATTTCAAATCCATTGGGGTGGCGTACAGAGCCAAAATTATGAAAATTGTCAGTGTCCGTATATTTCCGGACCTAGCTGTATGCTGTCATTATATATACCCAGGCCGGTTTGGCAATGGAAGCATACAGCAACATGTAGCTTTCACATGAACATTCTGTACACTTTCATGGACTAGACATATTTAAGAAGGAAAGACATGTACTTTCCTCCCAGTTCACATTAATTTGGTTTGTTAATTATATGTTACTTATAATGAACGGCATAATACTTTGGGCTTTGACTTGTCCAACCACTTTGAAAATAATTTTGATGACATTTGCCACACATTCACTAAGCCTGTTGAGTCTACTGCTCTGTCACAAAAAGAACTCTACGATCAAAGCTTTATTCCCTGCTTTCTCCAGATCACCGCTAGTCATCTGACAATCTGCCCTCTTCTCTCATCAACCCCACTTTCTCCAGACTCTGGAGATCTCCCAGTACTCACTTTTCTCATGAACTCATGTCAAATCATTGGATGCATCCCTTCTGTCTTCAAGAAGGCAACAGTCGCTCCCTTTCTCAAGAAACAAACACTGTTGACCTCTCTATAGGTGTTTCAGAACTGTATACTTAACCAGACAGACATCAAGTATTCCCTACCTCCCTTGGACCTTTCCAGTTGTGTTAACATGCGTAATGTCAAGAAAGTAAGTTTGAAAGAATCTACAGACTATTCTAAATTAGTTACAAATATATTACAGAAAACTCCATGACATTGATCATGTTGTTTTCAAGCCACTCCAGAGTGGTTTGGCTGTATTTTCCGGGTCTGGAATATGAATCTTCTCCCAAGTACCAAGACTTTAGTTTTCTTCCAGGATTTCTCTGTACTTTGCTGCATCAGTTTTGATTTTCACAAGCTTTTCAGGCCCTGATACACAGAAGCTTCCCCATAGAATAATGGTTCCACCAACATGCTTTACGGCGGTAATGTTTTCAGAATTGTGTGAGATGTAAGGCTTGCACCGAATCTTCTTTCACTTGGTCTCAGAGTCTCCCACATGCCTTCTGGAAAATTCTATCTGAGGTTTGATGATCAACAATGGCTTTGTTTTTGACACTCTCCCATAAAGGGCACTTTTGCAATGCATTTGCGCTGTTGCGGTACGCAGTGTCTCTCAGCTCATCTGTGGTACTTTTGCCCTACTTGCCCAGATACTCAGTTTTTAGGAATGGACTGTTCTAAAAAGATTCAGTTATTTTCTATCCATATCTTAATAATGGAATTGACTGTGCTACTGGGAATATTAAATGCTTTACCCTAAAATCATGTGAAACACCTTAATTGCTCCATTTAGCTAATTACATAACTTGGAAAAACAATTGGTTGCACCACAGCTTATTGAAGTGTGGCATAGAAAAGGGAGGATTCTTTTACAGTCAGTAATGTTTTGTAATTCTTTTAGTAATTTTTTAATTAATGATTTTTGTAATTCATTTAGAACAATTTAGATTGTTCCACTGATTAGTTGGAAAAACTGATCTAAATCAAATCATTGGCATTCTTTTTTGTTACAACATATGTAAACGTTCCAGACGGGTGAACACTTCTGAAAGCCATTGTGTCAGTCAGTAAACAAACAGACACAACACACCCACCGTCTAGACATTCTGATAACTTTTATATTTGAATTCCTGTTTCCTCTTGAGGTGAGAGGAATCAGCATTGTCTTAATACAGCGCTGGAATACTGCAAGCTTCCAGAACAACCCGATTGCTATTTGACCCACAAGGTCTCAACATTCTACCATAAGGAATTGCATAATTTGTTCTGCTCTATATATATATTTTATTTGGTTGAGTTCTGGTGACTGATAACCATTGTGTGAAACATCAGCACATGGAACAGTTTTCAATGAAGCTTCTGCCTAATATTCCCCAACAATCACCCTTCTTTCCAAGTTTACTTCTAGCAATGGTAGAACAAATATTAGGCAACTGGGCTGGCCCAAAATGTTCATTAGTAACTCTAAACCTGATGGGATTTTATTTACACACGTTTGTAGAAGCACCTGCTTTCCATATTTTCTGCATCCATAATTATTGATGTTTCCTTTATTGGACAGTTACTTATACATCTGCTTTCATCATGGGATGGCTGCAGAAAGCAGTCTCCATTTTGGGGCTTTGCATAGGGGAAATGTGTGGCTTAGGGTGGGTTTATTCACGGAGTGTGTTTGAAAACTGCAGAGTTGCTTGTTCTTTTTCCTGCCCCATTGGGCATTCCCAACCTTGCTAAACAAAAGCAAACAGGGATCAGTGTTGAAGGGGTTGAAGGGTTAGCGTAGATAGCTGCATAAGCACATAGACTGCATCCCAAACAGCTACCCATTTCCTACCAAGTCGGTACTTTGCCAGTACATTGTGCAGGTGTTTTTGTTATTCTAGATGTCTTTTGCCTGCATGAGCATAACTAATACACTGAAAAAATTTATAAACGCTACACTTTGGTTTTTGCCCCAATTTATCATGACCTGAAGTCAAAGATCTATGACTTTCTCTATGTACACAAAAGGCCTATTTCTCTCAAATAGTGTTCATAAATCTGTCTAAATCTGTGTCAGATAGCATGAGTATTGCACTAGTGTGCGTTAGGCTGGCCACAATAAAAGGCCATATACTATTATTAATATTCAGTTATATACAGTTGTAATATTTAATTTAAGGGGATTTGTCATTTATGTACGGATGGCTTTTACCATTTACGATTCATAACACTTTGTCATAGTGCCTCGATTTTAGGTCACCAAAGGTTTGCGAGAATTGGCTTGGCAGGTGTTTCTGGTTTGTCAGGTGTGTTCCATCACAATTATTTCACTTGTAAGAGAGCTGTCAGTGTCAAATCTTGATTCTAGGCTCTTTGATTCTAGGCTCTTTCAAGTTTCCTATTGGATTATGTCAACAAGAAGACCTAAGATGTGTAAATACAGTCAAGGAAGGTATTAAAAATATAAAGAATCATCAAAAAATATTTAAGAAACAGGCAAAACCTGAAAGGAAAGCACTGGTGAGCTCAGCAATCGCCAAAAACCTATTAGGCCAAGGAAGACCTCTACAGTGCATGACTGATTAATCAACATAATGAAGATAAAATCCAAAACAACAGTCTTATCTACTCCAGGAGTTAGGTGTGGATGTTTCAGGCACTACCATCTACAAAAAACCTTTCTTCAAAACTACAAATGATACACAACAATGTGCAAACCACTAGTTAGCCTTAAACAGGATTGTCAGGTTATAGTTTGCTAAAACCTACCTAAAATAGCCCGCAGAGTTCTTCAAAAAAGGCTTTGTGGACAGATGAAACAAAGATGAACATGCACCAGAATGATGACAAGAGGAAAATGTGTGGGGGAAAAAGAAACTGCACAAGTTCTACAGCATAACGCGTTGTATGTGGAAAATAATGGAGGGGCTGTTTTGGCTTGGTCGTGGCTCACTTGGCTTTATTGTTGAAGTAGCCGCTTCCAGCAGAAGCAAAAGGAAATCTGCAGGTCAATTGTTTGCAGACTTCAGACAGTTTTTGCATTAGAAGGATCTGTAACTAAAAAGTGACTTTTTAAACTTCATAGTAATTGTTTGATTTAAAATCCAAAGTTTTGAAGTATTGAGCCAAACAAACAGAAAATGCTTCAGTGTCTCAATAATTATGGAGGGCTCTGAATGTGAGTAGATTGCTGTTATATTGTCTGTGTGTTTGGATGATTGCTTGTGCATTAGCGCGCGCACAAGCAAGTGTGTGTGTGTGTGTGTGTGTGTGTGTGTGTACTGCCCGAAGGTCGTGGCGTCTCTCCTGAGGGTTTTTGTATGACGCCACACCGCTTGTCCCTGGCTTATCAAAACATAGGGAGATAGAAATAGAAGTTCACAGTGAGCAAACACAAATATAAACACAGGAGAGGCTTCAGACATAGCTTTCTCTGGACCTTTTGTCCATCCTGACTGATAAATCCAGAGCTTCCCAAAGCTTCAGTGCATAAGTATCACCTTGTATGTCAACGCAGCGCCACTCTACACACATGTAGACTGTGCTACAGTTAAAGCTGTCGGCTCTTAAATGTGTTCACTGTACATAATTTAAATCAACACTGTAGGCTACTTCAAAACATCACCTAGCTCAAGACAAAGGGTTGCAATGCAAAATTATGCTGAATACATGCTTTACCAGTGAAGAATTTATTATTCATGCTATGAATATGGTACATAAACATTACTATGCCATTACATTTGGTTCTGTTAGGACTATGTAGAATACTGTGATCATTGTGATTGTGCAGACACTGGATCAGCTCTGATCCAGCTTCATTAGACTCTCATTAAACTCTCTGCAGTGATACATACACACGTTCAGAATGTGATCCATACGTGCACAAAACCTGTGGTAAACTCCAGATATGTTGGTCTAAGATTAAACTCCAGTGGATCCACAGCCACGTCTTACAGTATGACCATACCACTGGAAGCATAGAAGAAGCCTAGATGAAGCCTTTAGGAGCTTAAATAAGTATCAGGATTAAAAGGAAAGAAATGAGGGTTAGAAAGACAAAAAAGCCAGAGAGATTGACTGACTGGAAAATTAAAGCAGTCGAGACACACTGTGAATATTTTTCAAAAGCAAACTGAATTTTGCGTGCTCTGAGAGAAACAGCTGCACCAAAGACAACAGGACTTAAAGCCATCACATCTGAACAGATCTCACGAGGCCTTGGAAGGAAGCGGAGATGTTGTGGAAAAAATACTGTCTCAACTCCAACACAAGCCGATGACAAACACATACACACACACACACACACACACACAGCAGGTCAAGGTTTGCCGACAGATCAAAGGATTGTTTCATTCTAACTGATAAGTAAATAAGCTTATCAATTTAGTTTCACTCCTTTTTTGTGTTGTTTTCATATTGTGATAGTGATATAACAATGTTATCAAACTGTTTTAAGTAATTTTTCTTCATATACAGTAGAGAGGAAGGACAGGAAGCATTTATGATGTTCCACAGTTTTGTAGTCACATGCTCACACTGCCAAATCTCTCACACCTCTTCCTTTTTTCTCATGTAGAAATTCCTTAACATATGAATGGCTGATAATAGTAAACAGTGTAGCGATGAAAATATTAAGGATCAGAAAACTAGAGGGAAAAAACTGAAGTTAATCTCTTTTTCTCTCTGTTTCCTCTAGATGAAAGGATCTGCTCTCCACCGTTCATGGTCCTCAGGAGTGAGTGTGGAAGTGACACACTCAAACACATCCAGAAACAGGGCATAACCTTCCCATTCAGTATGTACCCCAACTTTCTGTGTGTTTGGTTTGGCATTTGTCGGACCTGAATCAGTATAATTAATGTGCAACCCTGTTTCCAAAATGATATATTTGCTGCTGGAATGTAAATAAAAACAGAATGCAATGATTTTCAACCAAAAGTTATACAAATCGAGAACTGGTGGAATATCATCAAACTAATTTGGTCAATTGGCAATAGGTCAGTAACTTGATTGGGTATTAAAAGATCATTCCAGAGAGGATGGGTCTTTAGTGTGGATGGGGAGGGGTTCACCACTCTGTGAAAGATTGCCTGGGAAAATGGTGCAACAATTTAAGAATTACGTTTCTCAGCGTAATATTGCTAAAAGTTTGGGGATCTCATCATCTGTGGTACAGAATATCATCTCTGTATGCAAGGGACAAGGCCCAAAACCTGTATTGTGTGGCCGTAATCTTCGGGCCCTCAACTGGCACTACATTAAAAACTGACAATATTCTGTAGTGGAAATTACGCAGGAAAACTTCAGAAAACCATTGTCGCAGTACGTTGCTGCGTCCACAAATGCTGGTTAAAACTCAGCCATGCAAAGAAGAAACAATATACAAACAAGATCCAGAAGCGCCGCTGTCTTCTCTGGGCCCAAACTCGTTTAATGTGGACTGAGACAAAGTGCAAAACTGGTGGAAATCACTGCATGGGCCCAGGAACTCTTCAGAAAACCACTGTGAACACCACATGTTGCTGCATTCCCAAGTTAACGCTTTACCATGCAAAGAAGAAACCATATAAAATTAGACCATTTGGCCTGTCATCAGCGCACAATTCAAACGCCAGCATCCGTGATGGTATGGGGGTGCATTAGTGCACATGGCACGGGTGATTTGCACATCTTTGAACAATACATACAGGTTTTGGAGCAACATATACTGCCATCCAGACAATGTCTTTTTCAGCGAAAGCCTTGCTTATTTGAGCAAGAGATTGCCAAACAACATTCTGCACGTATTACAACAGCATGGATCCATTGTAAAAGTCTGGGTGCTAAACTGGACTGCCTGCAGTTCAGACCTGTCCTCTATTGAAAATATCTGGCGCATTATGAAACGAAAAATATGACAAAGGAGACACCGAACTGTTGAGCAGCTGAAAAACTCTACCAAGCAAAAATGGGAATGGGACATTTCAATTTCAAAACAACAACAGTTGATCTCCTCAGTTCTCAAATGATTACAGAGTATTTTTAACAGAAGAGGGTATGCAACAATTTTGTAAACTTGCCCCTGTCCCAACTTTTTTGAAACGTGTTGCTGACATCTAATTCAAAATGTAAAATGTATTTAATCTCAGTTTCAATATTTGATACGTTGTCTTTGTACTATTGTCAATTAAATGTAAGGATAACTGATTTGCACATCATTGCGTTCTGTTTTTATTTGCATGTCATGCAGCGTCCCAACATTTTTGGAAACAGGGTTGTAGTATGTTAGGCGTTTTCACACAAGCTGAGCTGCAGTATTATTATCATGTATGATCTAAAACACACATTGTGGTGTCTGGATTGAGTAGACAAAAGTACAATACTAACAAAGGCCTTGTCAGACTCAGTAGTCTGACAGTGATCGGAAATAGGTTCCACAGCCAAGGAGTCATTTAACTGAAAGCCACTAATGCTTTTTACTAGTAAAGACCACCATCTTAATGTTTCCCCATTTCATTTCACCTCAACAGTTTGTAAAACTCTGAACTCCAACTCCCATGAGGTAAGAAATTGTGTTTCTATTACAAGATCAAGATTGCTAATAAGGTCTAGCAAAATATTTTCTTTTTCTATATCAACAACAAGGATCACCATGTGGTTCACAATATTTTTATTACAAACAAGATATCATAAAGTATCATATAAGTTATAAATAAAGGGACAGGATTTATCTGAATGTAGTCACGGTGTGAAATGTTTAAGCTCTATTATTAGACATGTTGAAGCTCTGTCTTAGTTGTTGTTCAGTTATGGTGTACAAATAATGATTTCCCAACCATCTACTCAGAGACAAATCCACCCACAGCCTAATCTTGTTTCCTACCCTGATGTTTATTGTTATGGTTTAGTAATCAAGGCTTAAGAGGTCACATTCTAACCACATTGTCCTAACATTATGTTAACCCACCTCTTTAATACAAATAAAAATGTCTGTCTTACAACATCACTATCCTTTCTCATGTGAAAGGATTTAGCTTATTGACCAATGCATGTGTATATGTGTCACTAATCGGTGATGATGTGATGGGTTGGGTCTTAGTAAGCCTTGTGTCAAGCAGTCGTGTGCTTTTATTATTGTGTGCTCTGACTCACCCTGGTCATAAACATAGGTTGGGTTTACAGGCTGTTCTCTTTTTAGTGGATGTTATAGAATTGGGGCATAGTGAATGTAGATTGTGAAAATCACCTGACACTAGATTTTGGTTTTGCCTGTATTATTTATTTCCTACTACCTTATAAGTGGATTGGAAAGACAGGGAGGTTAGGGGGGTTGGAAAGACAGGGAGGTTGGAAAGACAGGCAGGTTAGGGGGGTTGGAAAGACAGGCAGGTTAGGGGGGTTGGAAAGACAGGGAGGTTAGGGGGGGTTGGAAAGACAGGCAGGTTAGGGGGG
>JACXGJ010014771.1:0-14488 GCA_016801105.1 Esox niger
TGTTGTCCCGTTTAGCACACCTGATCATCATTAGTCATTCCCCTCAGTATATATGTTCCCTCTGCTCCCATTGTCTTTGTGTGTTATTGTCTCTACGCAGAAGAGCATATGTCAGCTCACAATATATATATAAAATGAACCTAAACCTACAAGCTCCGCAGTCCGCTTCATCCTTCCGTATAACTGAAAACGCTGACAGGTACGTGTGGTGGTTTAGGTCTGCAGGCATAAAAAAATGATGGTTTACAGGGATGTAATGTCTGCTCACTCATGGCTGATCTACTTCCCAGAAAAATAAACAAACAGACTTGACAGAGAGCTGGAACGACGGTGAAGCTGAGGGGGTTAGCGCCGCACCAACTGACCATCATCAGCCTGTTGTGGCAGAGAAACAGTTGATTCAATCTCAGTCATCTGATCGGTTAAACCATGGTTGAGTTCAGTTAATTAAAATTACATTGAATGGGATGAGATTGTGCGGTGGACCCTCAAAATTACATTACACCTCGGTGAGAAAATCACATGAGCTAAATATACACAAAACAATTAAAGGGATTGTTAAATAATCCTAACAGGAAGCTAGATTGGCATTGTAACAGTATGAATAGGCTACAGTCAACAGCATTATTGGCAATGATGGGAACACTAGAACGTGACCCTGTTTGTCCAATCACAGCTATGGGACATACAACATTACTTTATACAGCTCCAGAAAAACGGGTCTTTTTTTTTTCCTGAGCTGTATGTGGCCAATGACATTGAGCCTTCTTCAGCTTGTACGGTAAATCAATGACAGTGTCCAAAGGGCCAACTTTTTGTTAGCGGCCCATATATCCCAGTGCTAGCACCTCAGTAGACCTAGAGTAGTTTTCCTATTAGTGACATTCCCCTGAGCCAATCACGTGCAGCCAGCAAAGTTTAACAATTCCCACGCAAGTCATTTTGTTTAGTAGCCTACCCAAAGAAGGACCGAGTGAGGCTCAGGCCCATTGGTCATGAAGGACATGTTGCTACTGCACATTCTGAACCTCCAATTCCTGAATAATACAAAGCTTCACTTTCTTCCTTCTCTCTCCTTTGTCTCCTTTCTCTTGCAAGTGTCTGTGTGTGTGTGTGTGTGTGTGTGAGTGTGTGGGTAGAATTGGCAATGAAGTGTCTGTAAGTGTGTGGCCAACGCGGTGTAATCAAACCGGGATCCTGCTGGCGTCCTGGCAGACAGTTTCCCCTCACTGTCTGCCCCTGAGGTCACTCTGGGTGTTCCATTTGGGAGGCCTGGGGTCAATTCTGCTTAAGTTATAGTAATGTCAATAAGAACACAGACATTGTTACCGCTTGTCATTCGTGAACCTGATAAATCTGAATCCTGGTGGAAACCTGTACAGGAGGTTTATTTTGTGCAGCATGTGTAGGTGATCCGTAGGTATGCGTTAAGCCTCTGCCTGGTGAATGCCCAACAGATGACCCAGGAAGACATACTCCAGGGCAGGGGTGGGCGAACTAAGTCCCATGGGCCTATTCCGGCCCGCGAGGCACTTCCTGCTGTATCAATTTAACAGTCCTTCTGTACAAATGTTTACATTTTGGCCCTTTCCTGGCCCACAGATCATTTCTGATTAACAAGTCACAACACAAATGTGTGGCCCTACGTTAAATTTCAAAATCCCTATGTGCCCCCCAGGCCAAAATGTTAGCCCCCCTTAGTCTGGAGTATAAGAATGGGAGGGGAGAAAGACTGGGACTGCGGAGACCAACTCAGTTTGATGGTGGAGACCAGACCTTTGACCTGACTTCATCAGGGTTAATGTCACTGCGCCGGTAAGGGTTTCCTGGGTGTTTGGCTAGATGTCTGGCTAGATGTTCAAATCCAGAGAAAGGAGTGTCCCCTGGCGTGGGCTTCTGAGCGGCCTGGCGTGTGCGCGGCCCTGCATATTCCTTGGATGTTTTCTGGTGTCGGAGTTTCCCAAGTGGAGCAGGAAGGGGCGAGAGAATATGTACACTGTGCTGTCGTGCGTAGCGCCTGGAACAGGGAGTTGTTACCGTGGATATTATTACAAACAGGCGGTAGGTTTTAAATCGAACATTTTCCTTTAGGCTCCGCCTACAGTTGTGTGTTTCAATGTGCTGTGCGCTCACCCACCATCTGTAGGGGAGTGAGGAGGACACGAACAAGCAGACAGGCAGCGTGAGATGATTCAGGAGAGTGAGTAAGGAGCCCCAATGGGGCTCCAGGCTGTTTGGCCACAGTCACTCTCCTATCAGCAATCGTCCCTGTAGACCAGCACAGCTGAGTCCCTCCAAAAGAGGCCATGGAAGAGTGGAAACAAATGCTGCACTCTATTGTTAAACGTTTAAAACGATCATCCCCTTTATCCCTCCCTCTTTCCCTCACAGTCCCGTCAGACTCCGGAGGGGGAGTTCCTGCCCCTGGACCAGTGTGAGCTGGATGTGGGTTTTGGAACTGGGGCGGACCAGCTCTTCCTGGTGTCTCCTCTCACCATCTGCCACGAGATCAATCCCAAGAGCCCCTTCTTCGACTTGTCCCAGCGCTCGCTCATGAATGAGCAGTTTGAAATTGTGGTCATCCTGGAGGGCATCGTGGAGACCACAGGTGAGTAACTGCTGCTGTTAACGCCGTACTCTCCTCTTCTGATGCTTCCCTCCTTTTAAAAGCCTCAACTTTGGGCAAAAAACAACTACAAGAAGGCCATGTTCAAAACTGAATCACTGAGACTGTGCATCACCCCCAAATATGAATCAGCAAGACCTTTCAACAGTCCTTGACCGAAGGCACCCCTTGTCTTCTTTAAAATGGAGAAAGAGGCAGAGTGGGACCGTTTTTTTTATTTTCTAGGTTGGCCATTCAATTATTAATCATTTCACTCTGACAAACTTTTATCTGTCTCACTCTATCTTCCAGCTATCTATTTGGTTATTCAGTTAAGGGCTCCCGATTGGTTCCCGGGGCACTTTTCCAGAGTGCAGGATATTGCTGCAATCCCAGCAGCTTTTTAGTGTTGCTTAGTTAGAGTTGTTATCAGTCTACTAACACTCTGGAAATCAGCCTGAAATGTATTTGGACACTTTTCATATCTGCACATGATGGGAGGTGAGATGGTGTCTGGATATTTAATTTTAAGTACTGTAATTCAGTCAAAAAATGTTTCTATTAAATCTTGAATTCAAAATCTTGTCTGGCTGTTAAATTAGGCCTGTTACTCAGAGTTTTAGTAGAATGTTAATAACCAAAAAGACTTAGTTATCTGCCTAAACGAACCCTGTGTCACAGCCTGTAAAATGTATACACATACAGTACATGATTTGTGGTGGATGATTCTAACAGGCTCCCGGCTACTCTAAGATAATTTACTCTTCATAATTTCCAAATGCGTTGTATATTTGAAGGACAAAGGTTTGAAAATGTTCCTTTCGGCATGTAAGGAGTCAGGCCTATACATCCTGGTTGAGCTAGCAACGTGATAAAAACTAAAACGGCTTTGGATACGCTTTTGAAGACACATATCTCAACAGCTACTGTCCTGAGTGCTGGGAGTTTCCGTGATGAATCACGGAATGATGTGCTACTGTCTCAAGCGCAGTGGCAGGTTTGCCCTCTAACGCAAGAGGATTGTAACCTATGGGTGATGACCCCAGAGAGGTCCAGTCAAACCTAACCCTAACCCCAAAATGTTCTTAATAGTATTCAGTTGTCCAGGGAGTGCTCTGTGAGGGGGCTCTTTGCCCCCTCAATGAATGACATTATTTAGGAATATCTGCTATAATCTAAGTTCCCAAGAAAAATAATTTTGCTTATAGACACCAAAAATTGTCTACTGTACAGGATATCTGGAGATCATCTACTCGCCATTTTCTGTATCAGTTTTATTACCTCTTGAAAATGGACAGTTCAATTCCATAGTCGATACAAATGCTAAACATTTCGATACCCAAACAGAACATCTGTATTGAACTGCATGCAGGTTATAACAGGGCTGTGATTTCCACAACAAAAATGTGTTTTTCGGTTGTTTAAATCAACTAATGTGACTCATTGAAACATGAATACAAGTAATCCCGCCTTTGTCTGCTCTGGCATCATTTCTTCTTCTTCATTCTCTATCCCCTTCCTTTTTTCCTATAATCTTTCCTCTGTTCTTAACCCTTCTCACTCCTTTTTCCCCGTCCTGGGCAGGAGCATGAAGCTGAATAGGCTTAGATGAGGGATGAAGAGGGGGAGGAGGGATGAGACTGGATGAGGAGTCAGCCAGGCAAGAAGCACTGTCTGTGCTGTGTTGATAATGTCATTAAGGCAGTCTGTAGCCAACCGTTTAGCCTCTCCGAGACTCACTATTCCCCCGATCTGTCTCTGTCTGACGCTATCTCTCTCTCTGGTTTGTCTGACTCTATATCTGGTTTGTCTGACTCTATCTCTCTCTGGTTTCTCTGACTCTCTCTCTGGTTTGTCTGACTCTATCGCTGGTTTGTCTGACTCTATCTCTGGTTTGTCCGACTCTATGTATCTACGGTTTGCCTGACTCTATCTCCCTTTATCTATTTCTCAGACATAATCTCTATTTGTTGCGGTCTTTTTGCCTTTATATCCTTCTCTCTGTCTGTTGTTCTATCTTTCTCTATTTCTACATATATTTCTATACTCCGATCAGCCATAACATTATGACCATCGGCCTAAAATTGCGTAGGTCACCTTTGCCCCTTAAACGGCCCTGACCCATCGATGTGTGGACTCCACTAGACCTTTGAAGGTGTGTTGTGGTATCTGGCATCAAGACGTTAGCAGCAGATCATTTAAGTCCTGTCAGTTGCGAGGTGGGGCCTCCATGGATCAGACCTGTTTGTCCAGTACATCCCACAGACGCTCGACTGGATTGAGATCTGGGGAATTTGGAGGCCAAGTAAACACCTTGAGCTCATTGTTATGTTCCTCAAACCATTCCTGAACCGTTTTTGCATTGTGGCAGAACACATGATCCTTGATCCACATGAGCCATGGTCTGCACTAATGCTCAGGCAGTAAGCAAGAACGTTTATTTATACAGGACAATTCGTACATCGAAGTATTTCAATGTGTTTACAAAGAAAAAAAATACAATAACATGAAAACAAATACTCAAATGAAAGCATCAAAACAACATCATCATAATAAAAATAGAATGAGAAAATATAAAAATATTTTAAAAAGCGGATAGAAATATCTGTAAGGAAGTTATAGGCTAACGAGTGTGGTTAAGTTAAAGTGCTCAGTCATAGGCAGAGAAAAAGTGTTTTAACCTGGCTTTAAAAATGTATACATTTGGTGAATGTCTAAGATCTTCTGGCAGTTTATTCCAGTTGTGTCCAGCACAACTGCTTAACACAGCTTCCCCATGTTTAGTTTGGGCACTACTAGCTGACCTAAGTTTATGGATCTGTTCTTCAAACATATCAGAAATGGATTCATGTCCCAAACCGTTCAGAGATTTATAAACATAAAGCACAACTTTAAAATCTATTCTGTAACTGACTGGAAGCCAATGCAAAGATTTAAGAACCGGAGTGATGTGCTCTGTTCTCTTGGTTCTGGTTAACATTCTAGCAGCAGCATTCTGAATGAGCTGCAGCTGTTAGACAGTCCTTTTGGGGAGTCAAGTTAAGAGGCCATTACAGTAGTCAACCCAACTAGAGATAAAAGCATGGATGAGCTTCTCTTGGTCTTTTTGGGACATCAAGCTTTTGATTCTGGCTGAGTTCTGAGTGTATCAGAACACCAAGATTACGCACTTGATCCCTGGTTTATAGGGCCCGAAAGTCCAGCTCTTTACTAATACTTGTTCATTTTTGTTGTCAAACACAATAATCTCATTTCCTATTGTAGGCAATTTTGGTTAATCCAGGTATTCATCTGCTCTATACAGTGGCAGAAAGAGTCTATTGAGCTGTTTTCATAGGGTTCGAAAGCCGTATATATTTAAGTATCATCGGCATCGCTGTGGTAGTTAATGTTTTTGAATTTGGCCAAGAGGTAGCATATAGAGGTTGAACAGAAGCGGTCCGAGAACTGATCCCTGTGGAACTCCCCATGTCACAGTCACCCAATCAGATTAATGATTACCAATGGTGGCAAAGTAACTCTGGCCATCTAGATAAGATCTGAACCAATCAAGGATTGTCCCAGAGAGTCCTACCCACTTTTCCAGCCTACCTAAATGTTTTCTATGATCTACAGTGCCAAATGCTGCATTGAGATCTAATAGAACTAGAACTCTTATTTGAATCGGTATTCATTTAAAACTTTAATCAGGGCCGTTTCAGTAGTGTGGTGAGGTTGGAAGCCTGACTGAAATGTGTCTAAGAGACCGCTTGAGGTCACAAAATTGCTGAGTTGATTTAAGACAACCTTCTCAATGATCTTGGCAATGAAAGGGAGATTTTATACAGGTCTATAGTTGTTTATTATAGATGCATGTTGGGGAAATGCCTGATTGCAGAGAGCTATTAACTATTTGCTGTAGGTCCATTATTATACATTTTAAAAAAACGTCTGATGGCAGTGTCCAACATGTGGAAGCTTTAAAATGTCGAACTGTTTCTTCTAGGGATTTTTGATCAATTGTATAACATTTTGACATAATTATGTCTGGGTGGTCGGAGTGACAGTACATTGTCTATGTTGGACTGTGTAGTTCTGATGGTTTGTCTAATGCTTCACATTTTTTCACTAAAGAAACATGCAAACTCATTACATTTCACAGTGGACATGAGTTAAGATGCTATCTGCTTTATTGGGTCTGTAAGCTTGTCAACCATGACAAATAGAGTGCGGGTATTATTGATATTCTTCTTGATCATTTCCGATAAATGTTGCTTTCTGGCCCTGCATGACTCATTGTTGAAGCTACCAAGGCTTTGTTTATAGAGGTCATAGTGAATTTGAAGTTTAGTTTTCCTCCATTTACGTTCTGCTTTCCTACATTCTCTTTTCATGGCGCTTACCATCATGGTGTTTTCTCACAGTTTTCTTTACATTTACCCATGCAACACGATCCATGACATTCAATATTTTGCAATAAACTGATCCAGGAGTACATCTAATGACTCAGCACTTATTGTTGGAGAGATGGCTATGGTTTCCATAAACTGAGCATTGGTACTCTCATTAATGTACCTTTTCTTAACAGAAACAGAAGCAGGTGATACGTGTAAAAGTAACATCCACATGAATGGCATGACCAAAGATTTCCCAGCAGAACATTGCCCAGAGCATCACACTGCCTCTGCCGGCTTGCCTACTTCCCATAATGCATCCCGGTGCCATGTGTTCTGCAGGTATGGGACGCACACACACTCGGCCATCGACGTGATGTAAAAGAAAATGTGATTAATCATACGAAGCCACCTTCTTCCATAGCTCCGTGGTCCAGTTCTGATGCTCACTGAGCCCATTGTAGGCGCTTCGGCAGTAGACAGGGGTCAGCATGGGCTCCCTGACTTGTCTGCGGCTACACAGCTCCATACACAACAAACTGCGATGCACTGTGTGTTCTGACCTTTCTATCAGTACCAGCATTAACTTTTTGAGCAGTTTGAGCTACAGTAGCTCATCTGTTGCATCGGACCACACCGGCCATCCTCCCCACATGCATCAATGACCCTGTCGCCGGTTCACCGCTTTTCCTTCCTTGGACTTTTGATAGGTACTGATCACTGCAGACCAGGAACGGCCCTTGTCAAAGATTCTCAGATCCTTATTCTTGCCCATTTGTCCTGCTTCTAACACATCAAGTTTGTAGACAGAATGTCCACTTGCTGCCTAATATATCGCACCTACTGACAAGTGCCATGATAACAAGATTATTAATGTTATTCACTTCACCTGTCAGTGGTCATAATGTTATGGCTGATGGGTGTCTGTCTCTCTGTCTGTCTGATACTGTCTATGTATTTCTACATCTGTCTCTGTATGTCGATCTGTCTGTCTGTCTTACACTGTCTGTGTATTTCTACATCTGTCTCTGTATGTCGATCTGTCTGTCTGTCTTACACTGTCTGTGTATTTCTACATCTGTCTCTGTATGTCGATCTGTCTGTCTGTCTTACACTGTCTCTGTATTTCTACATCTGTCTCTGTATGTCGATCTGTCTGTCTGTCTTACACTGTCTCTGTATTTCTACATCTATCTTTATATAGCTGTCTGCCTGTTTGTCTGACAGTGTCTCTGATAAGGGGGGTCAGTTGTTGATTATATAAGTTTGGGTCAGTTGTTGATGGTATAAACGGGGGTCAGTGGTTGATGGTATAAGCGGGGTCAGTTGTTGATGGTATAAACGGGGGTCAGTTGTTGATGGTATAAGCGAAGGGGGGGGGTGGGGGGGGGGTGGCGTTTTTTATGGTATCAGCAGGGGTCATTTCTTGATGGGATAAGTGGGGGTCATTTCTTGATGGGATAAGTGGGGGTCAGTTGTTGATGGTATAAGCGGGGTCAGTTGTTGATGGTATAAGCGGGGTCAGTTGTTGATGGGATAAGCGGGGGTCAGTTGTTGATGGTATGAATGGGGGTCAGTTTTTGACAATTCTATAGTTCTTTTGTTGATAAATTAAGTGTTGTTCTTTGTGACATGAGGTTTTCCGTAAAGAAAGCTGTGCAACTCTCCAAATCGTCCACCATTTTCGAAAAATCTTGCTTTGTAAGTGAACGACACACTTCTCTGCTTTGTAATGCATTATTATATAACATTGGGAGAGATAAATACTGGTGTTACTAGCTATTTCTTTGCACAACCTACATTTCTTTAAAAGGGTTGAGAGGTGGGGCTCGCTTTATGCCTTGCTCATTCATCTTTTGATTTATCTGTCTTTCCATCTCTGTCTCTTTGTCTATCGCTCTGTTAATATGTCTGTCTGTTTTTGTGTCTCTCACTCTCTCTCTGTCTCTAAGATCACGGACGGTCCGATTAGTCACGGTTTGACCCACTGCCCATAATTGACAAATTCTGCTGCAATATCGTTTTGAATGCGGCCCACAGAAATAAGAGAACAACTGTATTAAATTAAACAAAATACATTACACACAACACTTTCTTAAGGACACAGACATTTTAATTACTACATTATCTCATGTTGTAGCAATAGTTTCAAGGAAAAAACAGAAAAAAATATATGTATTTGTTTTTGTTTCAGTGTTGTCTCTGCTGTTCAACCGGAAAACCTTTCCTCGTGGCAATGAGTCAAAAATGCAGGAGTTCTCCAAAACAGTTTGGGGAATTTATTTTGTTTCCTTAGTTTGTATACTGTTTTCCAGGTCTGTATTGTCTGTGGGAAATACTGTACGTGTCTTAAATGGTCGTTATACTGTACATTTGACAAGAGATTAAGAACTGCCGTTCCATTTTCTTCTCATCTGTTCATTAGTGCACATTGGCTTCTCTCTTTTTCAATGGCTATTCTGTAAATGGTAGATAATGCCTTTGCCAAAGTAACATTGCGATTTGCTCAGTTTTGTCTGGTTGATTCTCTTTAGCGTGTCAAACTGTGTTTTCTCGGGGTTTGGTAGAGTCCGCCTGCGATGCTGTCCAGGGACTCATCCGGTCTGTTTGTGTTTGTGAACAGAACCCCAAGACCAGATGGATTAGCAGCCTCTTCTCTGGCTTATTCTCTCTGTAGATGAAGAATCACCATCTCTTCCACTCTGTTCCTGTCTTTCCGTGTCCATTTCTCAGTAGCGCTATGGTTACTTGGTTCTAGAAAGAGGGCCAAAATATTTCTGGCACTCACCAGGTGTACACTCACCTGGTGTTCACTCACCTAGTGTCTACCGGTTGGAATCCGATGAAAAACGGAATTGTTGTGCATCAGACCTGAATAGCCCTGGTATACAGACAGGCCTTTACTCCGGAGTGGAAATACCTCAGACATTTTTCATAGCTTTTACAGGTTTCTTACAGCTGTACAAATGTGTGTGTCTGTGTGTGTGTGAGTCTATATACAATGCCAGTAATAGGATGAAAGCAGGGGCTAGGTGAATAAGGAGGGGTGCATTATGGTAACTAGGGGAGATTGTGCCAGGTACATAAGATCACCCTCTCCAAAGGGACATATTCTTCCCTTCTCTGTCTGCCAGCTGCTTGATCATTCAAGCTTCAGAGCATAATAGGATCTTTGTGGGTTTCTGGAAACCTGAATGATGACAGGGAAAATTAGCAGTGTTGACATTGCAAACCCAGAACGGACCTGGATAATCAGCCCAGATGCTAATCAGAAAACAGGTCTGTTTGATTTTGCTGCTCTGCTTTGTTTGTTTGTAGCCAGCCATTTCACCTGTCATTTTCAGAGGCACTAGGGTATTTAAATCGCCAACATCTTGAGATCAAAAGCGCTAACATAGAGGCCGTTGTGAAACCTGGGTATACTGTTTAAAGGCCTGGTTCTGGGCTGCGATAACCCCACGGCGGTGGCCTGGTTCAGGGCTGGGATAACCCCACAGCAGTGGCCTGGTTCAGGGCTGGGATAACCCCACAGCAGTGGCCTGGTTCAGGGCTGCTATAACCCCACAGCAGTGGCCTGGTTCAGGGCTGGGATAACCCCACAGCGGTGGCCTGGTTCAGGACTGGGATAACCCCACAGCAGTGGCCTGGTTCAGGGCTGCTATAACCCCATGGCGGTGGCCTGGTTCAGGGCTGGGATAACCCCACGGCGGTGGCCTGGTTTTGGGCTGGGATAACCCCACAGCAGTGGCCTGGTTCAGGGCTGGGATAACCCCACAGCGGTGGCCTGGTTCAGGACTGGGATAACCCCACAGCAGTGGCCTGGTTCAGGGCTGCTATAACCCCACAGCGGTGGCCTGGTTCCGGACTGGGATAACCCCACAGCGGTGGCCTGGTTCCGAACTGGGATAACCCCACAGCGGTGGCCTGGTTCAGGGCTGCGATAACTCCACAGCGGTGGCCTGGTTCCGGACTGGGATAACCCCACAGCGATGGCCTGGTTCAGGGCTGCGATAACCCCACAGCGGTGGCCTGGTTCAGGGCTGCGATAACCCCACAGCGGTGGCCTGCTTCTGGCTTAATAATTGTGTCATGTTCACCCTTATGTTTACTGTTACAAAGCAGAAGAGGGACTTAGCAGAGACAGTGGCTCTCAAAACGTCTCTTTTGTGGACTCATAAGTGCTTATTGATCGGCGAGGGCCTTCGATACAGATAAAAATGTCAAGGAAATCCTCACACTAGAGAAGAGATGAGATAAAGCTGCAGACTGCCACAGGAACTCTGAAAACTCTGGTCACGATCTCAACCACCCCTTAGCAGGTACGCAGGACCAAGGCTCCATCTGTCAAGGCTCCATTTCAAACCGAATGTTATTTGTCATACACTATGTAGAGTAATTATTGAAAAAGAAAATAAGTTACTAACACATATACGTACAGTGGTTATAGTCATTATGAAAGAGTATAAGGTCATTTAGGTTAAAATACTTACAGTGGTTATAGTCATTATGAAGGAGCATGAGGTCATTTAGGTTTATATATATACAGTGGTTATAGTCATCATGAAGGAGTATAAGGTCATTTAGGGTTGATATACATACAGTGGTTATAGTCATTATGAAGGTGTATAAGGTCATTTAGATTGAATTATCTGATTCAAAACAATACCACCTACATTGTCTATGTGTAAAAGTGTTTGTGAGAGTGTGTATGAGTGTGTGTGTGTGTGTGTGTGTGTGTGTGTGGGGGGGGGGGGTTGTGTACTGGGAAGATTGGTCTGTGTTATGTGCATATATTCAAATATACTAAATTGATAGTGTGGAAAGCAGTCTGGAAAGGGGTGAAGGCAGGACATTTGCGTTTCCTCAGCTGCAGGTGCTCAGATGAATGATTTCTCTTGTAAACATGACATGAATGCGTCAGCTTTGCTACCACAGGCTGTGAAGAGAACGAGCCTTCTTCTGCTGCACTAACACCCCTGCACACCTCACCTCATCCCTCTATAGGGAGGTGTTAAGGCGCTCCCAGAGAGCAGGCAAGAGAAATAGCTGGAGGGGAATCCAAGAAGCAATGTGTAATGGGAGTAGTTGCAGGAGATAGAGGTGGCAGCAACAGAGGTCAGAAGCTGTATTGTCCTCCCTCGACACAGGAGCCCAGGGGGGAGGCAGGACAGAAGGGAGTACAAAGGTGGAAAGGACGTTCAGGAGTCGACCACCAAAGCCCAAACTGCCCCAAACTGCCCCAAACCGCCCCAAACTGCCCCAAACCGCCCCAAACCGCCCCAAACTGCCCCAAACTGCCCTAAACCGCCCTGGCACTGCCACAGGTTTCTCCCTTACTTCCTCCCCTTACTCATCTAGCTATGCTAATAAAACAGCTCACCACACGCTTTGTGTCCTTTTCTCGTAACTTACCCCATTTAAATACCTAATTGTTCAATTTTTTTTTTACTGATTCATTGGTATAGTTTCAACATTTTATTGAATGAAGCTATTAGCAGCTGTGATCCTCAGTGTATGGATCAGTGGGAGGTGATGTTAAATAGAGACATGGGTCATTCATCTTTGCCCTCTAGTCCTCACCCTGGAAATGTTCAGACATCTGTGTTACCAGGGAAAAGACAGAGACATTGACTCAGAGCCAAGTAGACGAGACTCAGGCTATCAGCCAACACAGTGTTCGCCATTTAGTCAGTTATTTCCATCCAAGCTTATTTGAGTCAATGGTCCTGCAATCAACTCTGGAGTGGCAGAAGGAGGTAAATGGTGAATGCAATATCTATGTTTCAGAGACAGCCACTGCAAAACCTGTTAGGGGATATGGATCGATGAGCAGCGGCGTTGTGGCCATTTCTATGAGCCATGTGAGAGACAGTGAACATCTCTCCATCAGAGTTAGGGGTGCGGTAGTATTTAAATCGCCCACATGTAATGGCTCGAGTGAGGGAAGTCTGTGTATTGCTATGAAATTGCCTTTTTACTTTTACTTACGCTGTTGACAGTTTTGAAAACAAACTGTTTCCACACACGCTGAAAGTCGGAGAGTAAGAAAAAGAAGGAAGATGTGTTGTTTGCCTCCCTTTCGCCTTGCTCTCGCGTCTTGTCGCTCTGTGCAGGCTGAACGAGCGTTTAAGATGAAAACGCCAGGCTGAATACTCTACTCTCCCTTCCTTAGGCATGACGTGTCAGGCGCGGACGTCCTACACGGAAGACGAGGTACTCTGGGGTCACCGGTTCCTGCCCGTCATGTCCCTGGAGGAGGGCTTCTTCAGGGTGGACTACTCCCAGTTTCACAGCACCTTCGAAGTCAACACGCCTCCCTACAGCGTCAAGGAGCACGACGAGAAGTCCTCCTTGCCGTCACCCCTCTACGCCCCCACGCCCCTGCTGGGGGAGACCCTTGGTACCACCACTCGCCGGGCCCGGGTCTTCTCGGTCGACTGCATTAACACCGCGGAGCGGGAGGAGCGAGCCAGGCAGTCCAAGTTGCCCGGGAAGCTCCAGAGGATGAGCTCGTCTGGCAGGGAGGATCTGCAGAGGAAGGTGCTGATGCTGGGTTCCCAGCAGCACTCTGAAAAGGCCTGCAGCACCGGAGACCTTCCCCTCAAGCTGCAGCGGCTCAGCGCCTCCGGACCCGAGGCGGAGACCCGGCTGCAGCTCAAGGCCCTGAAGGTGGGCTTCGAACCCATGACCCAGTCCACCGGAGACCTGCAGCTGCCGGCCGCGCCCACCCCCTTCCCGGCCCGCGACCACACCCCTTTGCCGTCGGGCGGTGGGAGAGGGGAGGACAACCTGCCGGACAAACTGCGGAGGATGAACGCCGACCGCTGAGGTCATCGAGACCTGGAGTCTGATTGCGTCACACACCCTGCGCCTACTTTCAACCAGGGCCAATTTGGGATGCGGTCTCTGACGACCTTTTGAGCGGGCTAACCTTTCTGTTAACCTCAAACCACCGGAGGGATAGGACTCCGGATAGAACATTTACTGATGACAGTGACATGCAGGAAAGGTCAAACGACGATGGGTGGCGCGTCACCATTCTCTTGTTTTTCAAGCACAATCTTTACTGGAATTACGATGATTTGTTCAGTCAGCAATGTCCATACCTTCGTCTCACACTACAGAAAACACACATGCCAGATTTTAACGTCCTCGCGCACATATTCCACCGAAGTGTGCATGTATACACTAAGTCCATCTGAATGCACTGTATACTCCATCTTTAACAGTAGTTTTAAGTTAATAAAATATATTTAAGATGATATTACATGGTGCACGTGCATTTTCTCTATCAATGCTACCTTCCCTTGGCGAGAGGCACTGTAGAATTATCCAGTGTATTTAACTGGCTGTAACTGGGACAGTGAGTTACAGGCAATTTCATGGTGACAGTGAAGCAGATTTTTCCCGTTTGTGATGTTAGTGCCACATGCTTTCAGCAAACTCTTCATCTGTGCTGCACTGTGGGTAAATACATATTTGTAAGATTTTCTGAGGGGGGGGGGGGGTT
>JACXGJ010014772.1:0-14381 GCA_016801105.1 Esox niger
CACCATTTTGGTGCAACCTGGTGATTTTCTTACGTAGGCTGTGGGGCACGTACGTAAACAAAAACTACGTCAATCGCTTCATTGGAATTAGCCGCTTAACGGTAAGGGAAATTTATATAACTTCATAATCTATTAATAACAGTATGCCGCAGGAGCCAGCTCCGCGGAACCGCGGAGCTGGGGCGGACAGTGTTAATGCATTGTAGGGCCTCCACATGGAGATGTATCCTGGCCTGTTGTTAAGCAGGGTGGATATTCATTGACTGTGTGAATTTAACTAAACCTGTTCTATCCCCATGTGCATTACAAGATCAAAGAGAGCAGGTTACGGATCTTTTGACACAGTGTCGTTTAACAGCCTTTATGGAGAGTCATTCATTAATGCATTTCACGTATCAGTTATCCCGGGAATCAAACCCACTATTCTCGGGTTTCCATGGCAACCATGCCACAGAGGATGGTGATTATTATTAAGTAACTCATAAATACTCAAATCTGTAACTGTCCAGCATCTATAATTGTGCAGCATATCTTTATTGTTATGTAGTTGTGCTCATTCTTACTGTATCATTTAATTTAAAGTGGCCTGATTGACACTAGAAACATGGTCCAGTCACTGATTTGGTTTCCTCGAGCTAAAGAAAGGCTAAGCAGATAAAACTTGAGAAATGACACATGCTCTTGGCAAACATAGATTTTCCCGGTTACATATTCTCTACTCTTTTGCTATACACCATTCTCTCTCCTTCAATCCCACACCCCAACCCTAACGCCAACCATAACCCTAACGCCATTCTCTCATTCTCTCTCCTTCAATCCCTCCCACACCCCAACCCTAACCCTAACGCCAACCCTAACCCTAACGCCAACTCTAACGCCAATCCTAACCCAAACGCCAACCCTAACCCTAAACCAAACGCCAAGCCTTACGCCAAGCCTAACGCCAAACCTAACACAAACGCCAACCCAAACCCTAACGCCAACCCAAACGCCAAGCCTAACGCCAACTCTAACCCAAACCCTAACCCTAACGCCAACCCTAACCCTAACGCCAACTCTAACCCTAACCATAACGCCAACCCTAACTCAAACACCAACCCTAACCCCAAACCTCTCTATCCCTGCACATCCGAGGCATCACCAGCCTTGTAAAACACTCAGGGCTCAGGAAGATCCTGGTGGGCTTCAAAGAAGACCAATGTAGACTGACCCCTGGCTTGCCACGCATGCATGCATAGCTGAAACACAACATGCGCCGTGAGAACGTTTCTCAACGGCATCCCAGCTGTGTTACTGTCAACACGCGAAGCTAGCACACACCAGTGTGTACACGCGCAGCTACAGAGACACACCAGGAGAAAATATATGTATTATTGAAATTGGATCAAAAGACCCGGAACTGGTCCACAAGGCCCCGGGGCTGAGACGGCGGAAGCTCGGGCCTAACGCCGCCACCATCACCCTCCCTGCTCCAAATGTCCTCCAGCACATCTCCCCCTCGCCCCCCCACACCCATGTCTTTCCCAGCCTCTCCCCCCCTAGGTTTGCTGTGTTATCCTGGTGACACTATCAGCTACAGACAAGGACAGGACATGGAGGAGAAGAAGAGGAGGTTTTCTGAACTGATTTAATCTGTGGTGTTTTGCTGGCTGCCCTTTAGCTGCTTATCACAGGTCTCTAATCCAAGCCAGAGCTTTTCATTTGAAAAGCACAAAAGATTACATCTACTCTGTGTGTATGTGCATGTGAGTGTCTACCTGTGTGTCAAAGACCACTCCAGCAGTCTCTCTGGTGATGGTGATGAATCAGTTGTGTCCTGTGATTTGTCTTGCTTTAAAAATAATATTTCACACATATGTTCCACCAATAGACTGAACTAAGGTGAAATATGAGCGCTGTACAGGCCAGCCAACAGTCATAGACCAAACAAGGTCCCTGTTATTGTCCTACCACCAGACATAAACACAACAAGTTCCCTGAAACACCACCAGACATAGACACAACAAGGTCCCTGTAACCCCATCAGACATAGACACAACAAGGTCCCTGTAACACCATCAGACATAAACACAACAAGGTCCCTGTAACATCACCAGACATAGACACAACAAGGTCCCTGTAACCCCATCAGACATAGACACATTAAGGTCCCTGTAACATCATCAGACATAAACACAACAAGGTCCCTGTAACATCATCAGACATAGACACAACAAGGTCCCTCTAACATCACCAGACATTGACACAACAGGGTCCCTATAACATCAAGCAACATAAACACAACAAGGTCCCTGTAACTTCATCAGACATAAACACAACAAGGTCACAGAGACCCTTTCAAATGAAAGATGTTCTTGACAAACCGCAACCAAAGCTGGGTTCATAAAAATGATATAGCTCTGTTATAAAGATGACATAGAGTTGTCATGGAAATCTCATGGCGCTGACATAGGAATGACACAGTGCTGTCATAAAAATGACATAGCACTCTCAAAGAGATTTGTGCTGTCTGCTCCAAAGATCTTTCTATCAAGCTCCTTTCAAGCTGTCAACGCTGTGAGCTGTTTGTGCCTGTGTGTTTGTGTTTCTGCACGCCTGTGTGTTTTTGTATGTTTGCGTGCGCACGTGTGTGCACATGTGATCGCGTGTGACTCAGCCTTCACCGCTATGAAAATGCTTTCCCTCTATAGCGGGGCACGCCGTCAATTCAGGAAGACATGGGCTGGAACATGTCGCTCAAACACAGTGCAGCCCGGCTGTCGGCCAACCTGAGATGCAGTCACTGGGATACGAGCTGGGGAATGACTCCCTGACTTCAGGAGACGCACAGCGCAGAGGCAGTGATTGCAGATGATCCCTAGTAACTTCAGCACTGAAGAGCACAGTGATTCACAATACGATACGACCTGCAGCGGTCTCAGGACATGACAGTTGGGCAAGGCAAAAATCTGAGTAAAACAGGGGTATGAGTAAAAGATCCATGTGACTAAAACGGGAGTTTGAGTAACACTGGGGTCTGAGTTAAACTCGGGGAATGGATAAACAAGAAAAGGAGATAGACAGGAATACAAACGAAATAGCAAAAGCAGTGGCAGGGTTCAGCAGGAGTGTGAAGAAAAGGGAAAAAGTGAGAGAAAGAACAAAGGTGGGATGTGTGCATGTGGAAAGCCTATTTTTCATCATCTTTGTTGTTGAGTAATATAAGAGAAAAGCCTGTTGGTCGCAGAGGGGAGGACGTGTTGCCTCCAGAAAATGCAGAGATGCTAATTTAATTTCATGTTCCATTGGCTGTTTGAGCTTCCAAAAGGAAACAGACAGGGACGTCTCACTCTGGAAATCTGGCTCGGAAAAAGTCCATCTTCACTCACTTTGTCTCTGCCTCTTCTTTCCAGCCCTCTCTCCCTCTCTCCCCGATCACTCAATTTCTTCCACTTTCTCACTACTCACCCGTCTCTCTCTCTCAATATGCTCTCATTAGTCACTAATCCCTGGGCATCTGTTTCTGTCTTCTCTTCAGATTAGAGGCGTTGCGTCTTCATGTCTACCAGTAAGCATTATAAGACAATATGACACGGGGCCACATCTGAAACAATGAACAGCACACACAGGACACCGGCCGCTGGTGTTCAAACAACGAAATACACATCATGGATGTGGGAGGATTAAGTCATTATGAGTAGACATCCAGATGGAACAGAAATGATTAAAACCCATATTAGAAAACACCTATTCCTGTAGTTACACGTGGTTCTGTAATCTGACAGCAGGGCAGATAGCTAGCTACAGTGGAGACGTTAACTCATCCTGCTGCCGGACACGCTGGTAGAGATTTTAATTCACACTGTTACGGGTCGACCCGGATGACGACCACGTTTCAGGAATAGAACAGATTTACGTTTCGCCTGCTCGGCTGAGGGGCCTTGGTGGGCCGAAGAGACACCAACCGCACCGTTTGCACACTTTTCTGCCGCTGAAAAACGAGCGGCGAACCCATCTTGTGGTGCGCTTAATTCCGTCATGAATCACTTTCAGTGCCGTCTGATTAAAAGTTTACTTCCCCACTACGACACGTGTGAAGACTGGGGATTAGACAGTCATGAAGGGTAAACTCCAGCAGCTGAGACAGTGAAACGGGGGATAACAGCACACGTTTGAGCCTCTGTCATTCCGACTTAATGAGGTTTATGATTTATCATCCCAGTTTCAAACTCTGCCAGTTGACTTTATATCACTTCTTGAGTCTGGGTCATCTTCTTCAGTGAGGGTCATCTTCTTCGGTTAGGGTCATCTTCAGTCAGGGTCATCTTCAGTTAGGGTCACCTTCTTTAGTTTGGGTCATCTTCTTCAAGCAAAAGTATTATTGGCTACAGGCTGGAATATTTTCCAAATGGGAATTCTCTGTTAAATGAATAAAGTATTATCTAGAAATAGATACATATATATGGGGGAAGATGGAGGTGGAAATATCCTTTCTACATTTAGTTTGCATTAGACATGAATGAGTGTTCTGTGTGAGCGTGGGAACATCTTTTATGCATTTTGGAGACCCATGCCACACCTCTCAGGTATCAACTGGGAAAGAGGTGGAGAATATCTGTTATACGAAGTGCTCTTGTTCTCCTTCCTTTTATCTCCTTCGGACTATTTAAAAAAAGTTCAATCCTGCTTTCAGATAGAACTTTGCTTGTTATTTAACGTAGTGTACTACTGAGCTTGTTATTTAACGTAGTGTACTACTGAGCATGTTATTTAACGAAGTGTATTACTGAGCATGTTATTTAACGTAGTTTATTACTGAGCATGTTATTTAACGAAGTGTATTACTGAGCATGTTATTTAACGTAGTTTATTACTGAGCATGTTATTTAACGAAGGGTATTACTGGGCATGTTATTTAACGTAGTGTACTACTGAGCTTGTTATTTAATGTAGTGTACTACCGAGCATGTTATGTAAATAAAGTGTACTACTGAACATGTTATGTAAATAAAGTGTACTACTGAGCATGTCATGTAAACAGGGCTTGACATTAGCAACTGCCCAACGCGGGTTGAATTTGGCGGTCACACTTACTAGCCACTTTAGTGACGGACAGCGCCGTCATCTCCCGCTTTTCCCTGTTTTCCCATGGCTCATGAACTCACTCCAATTGTCACTCACACCAGGTCTCAATGAAGTCATCAGGATGTGTTTAAATGTTTCTCCACTGCTCCCCTCATTTGTCGGTCATTGTTCCATGTCATGGTTTGTGTCGATGGCAGTGTTGCGTGCCGTTTTCGCTTTCGCTTTCGCTTTGCTTTGCTTTGTTTCAGTTTATTTAAAGTGTTCTGTGTTTCTTTTAAAATAAAGGTCAGCATCGACTGCCACCTTTTGCCTGCCCCTGGTTCATCCTCTCCACCACTACACCATTCTTGACACAAAATCTCAAACTGCCTCTGTTGGCTTGGTAAAACATGATTTTGCGCTCATGTACAAAGTACCAGCGAAACACTGCAGCTAAAATTATATCATCGCAGAGATGAGTATGTCACAAAAACAGGTGGATCTTTCACATCCAAGCATGTCAAAATATTCCATTGAAACGTAATAATGTCAAACTACATCTAATCTGCATACAAATGTTTTCACTAATTTAAAACTTTTTTTAAATTACAGATTCGTTTATAAAGAGAGACCACAAGACAAACAAAGATGACCAGTGAAAAGACCTTCAGATTAGGGTATGGGTACAATCAGCAAAAACATTAGGTAATATATGCAATATATAGAGTAAATATATAGAGTTAACATATTTAAGTTACTACCAATATAAATATATGAACGTAAAGACGCTGGATCAGCGACAGCAGCAGAGCCTAAGTACAGCTGCAGGAAGCTGAGGGAGATTAACGATGTGGTGACAAGACAAAGATGAGAAAAAAATTACTTGACAAGGCTGTAATAAATACATCGGTTTTTATGCAAGGCTATATTAACAAGAATATAGCATAACAAAAATAGACAACAATAATATTAACTGCAATTAATTATAAATCTGATGGGTGATATTATTAAATAACATGTTAAAAGTTCTAGGTTTTTTTAAGATCAAATATATAGCTTGCATATTTTGGTTGATATTAGTGAGGACTTTGTAATGTGTATTAGCTGCTCAAGTGGACATGGACAACCGGGCATATTTAACACTATAATAGTTGTCTTTTTCAAGTGTGTAGCCTCATTATATGAAGTATTTCACAGAGGGGTGTCTGGTAGAGTGGGGTACCAGCTAATAGTGACTGAACCAGCCAACGAGACAGGCTAAGATGTTGCACACCTTAGTCAAATTTGATCAAATAAAACGTAATTCCCCAACCACAGTATGGTGACTAGTAGAAATGCGGAGTGGCTAGTAACTTTGGAAAACCACTAGCCACAGTGACTGGTGAGCAATAAGTTCAACATAAAGCGCTGAACATAACTCATTTTACTGTTGTTATTAGAACAAATACACTGATGCTGTGGAATGGATTTTTTTTTGCTCTGACTGATACTAATAATGTCGGTGTATTAACTTTGTTACATTTTAAAATGTCATCCCATTCTTTCTTCTCTCCCAATTTTGTTCTGTTTTATGGGGACACCTCATGACAACAACGCCACAGCAGATTTGGGATGGATGAAGAGTGACATGCATTTAGTAAATAGTTCCATAGCTTGTTTTTGTTCCACCGTTTAATAATTTCTAAAACATAATTAAGACCAGTTGAGCAAACATCTCATTTTAGATTTGAATCCCTTCAAAACTCGGTGCTATTCGGATCAAAGAAGTACATTGACTAACTTTGAATCTGCTGGTTCATTCAGCATTTGGGATTTTCAGGGTAGTGATTGGATGGGGAGTCCAAGGTGTTAAGTATGCATGCCTTCCATTGCCCCCACCTTTTTACATCAGAACACAGAGTCTGGAGAATATATTGGTCATTTTCTGGCGTGGTTACGGCCAACGGTAGCCGGTATTACATTCTCCAATAAACCATTTGTGCAATACATATGCGTGACCTTACGTCCGAGTGAAGACGGAGCAGTATAAAATCAATGTGCCAGTTTGGCCGTGAAGGTGCTTTGAAAAATGTTGCATCACAGGCAGAGAATTTTTTTATTGTGTTTTGTCATATGTCAGCTTTTTGGTGTTTAAAGCTAAAAGCTGATACGAATTTTAAGTTGATCAGTGTGAGTTGGAAGTTTTGCAACACGTAATTTGAAATTGTATTGGACGTCTTTTGGACCCAAAAAATTGAGTTGAACTACATTTTGCATACCCTGGCAGAAATAGTGACATTTTGGCATTGATTTGGAAAATATGACTGATAATGCAATTCTTTTTTTTATTTGAGGATAGTGATCATATAATGCCATTTGTTATCACATAGTGGTTTGGCTCCTTTTTAAAACATAATGACAACAGAAATCACCCAAATGGCCCTGATCAAAAGTGTACATACCCTTGAATGTTTGGCCTTGTTACAAACACGCAAGGTTACACACACAGGTTAAAATGGCAATTTAAGGTTAATTTCACACACTTGTCGCTTTTTAAATAAAAACAAGTGTCTGTGTACAAATCGCCAATGAGTTTGTTAGCTCACATGTGGATGCACTGAGCAGGCTAGATACTGAGCCATGAGGAGCAGAAAAGACCTGCCAAATTCCGGTCAGTATTGTTAAATCACATATTAAGAAGTGGAAAATTTGGGGATCTCTTGATACCAAACCAAGGTCATGTAGACTAAGAAAGATTTCAGCCAAAAATGACAGAAGAATTGTTTGGGATACCAAGTAAAACCCACAGGTAACCTCAGGAGAAATACAGACTTCTCTGGAAAAAGACGATGTGATTGTTTCAAGCAGCAAAATACAACAATACTTGAAAAAAAATTAGCTGCATGGTCGAGGTGCCAGAATTAAGTCTTTTCTGTGCCGGTGCCCAAGAATGCCTGGTTACAATATGCCCTTGACACGCCTGACAGCTTCTGGCACACTATAATTTGGAGTGACCAGACCAAAATAAAGCTTTATGTTCACAACCATTAGTGCTGTGTTTGGAGCGGGATCAACAAGGCCTATAGTGAACAGAATTCCATCCCCACTGGGAAGCATGGTGGGAGCTCACTGATGTTTTGAGGGTGTGTGAACTCTAAAGACACGGGAATCTTGTGAAAAATGATGGCAAGATGAATGCCGCATGTTATCAGAAAATAGTTGCAGACAATTTGCATTCTGCACAAAAGCTGCACATGGGACACTCCAGGATTTTCCAACACGACAATGAACCTAAGCAGAAGGTCAAGTTGACCCTCCAGTGGTTTCAGCAGAAAAAGGTGAAGGTTCTGGGGTGGCCATTACAGTCTCCTGACCTTAATATCATCATGCCACTCTGGGACGATCTCAAACATGCAGTTCACGCAAGACAAGCAAAGACTACATGACCTGGAGGCATTTTGCCAAGACGAATGGGCAGCTCTACCACCTGCAAGAATTCAGAGTCTCCTAGACCAATATTACAAAATACTGCACGTTCTCATTGATGCTATAAGGGGCAATACACAGTATTAAGAACTAATTGTATGCAGACTTTTGAACAGGGGTTAGTAAAAAAAAAATCTTTTTAGCCATGTTTTGTTTTGCGATTGTGCCATTCTGTTATGACCTACAGTTGAATAGGAATCCAATAAGAAATAAAAGACATGTGTTTTGCATGTTAACTAATGTTTTCTTTACAAATGCTACATGTATTACCAATTGTTGTGTGCACATTTTGAGAACAACAGCAATTACTATATAAACAATTGTTGAAACCTTGACATTTTTGATGTTCTCTATAGATGAACAGTCTAAAGGAGTGCACTGAAGAAAACTCTGGTCTAAAGGTCTGGAGAGGTTGTCAAGTGTCTCTGAGACAAATGAACTGGATTCCTGGAACATGGATCCTCCCATCTCCCGTGTTTTAAATCATTGGACGACGAACCACTTACATAGTAATGTGTGAGTTTGAAATTATGCATTCGAAAAAGAGGGTGTGCTTAAATTATTCTAATCGTGACAATATTTACCATTGACTGATTGACAAAAAATTACTGATCTGCACAGAAAAGTGTAACAGAAAGCTCTGGTGTAAACAAGTGTACTATTGAAGGTTCCGGTCTAAAGAAGAGCACTTTAAAAGGCTCCAGTCCAAAGAAGTGCATCATAGAAAGCTCTGGTCTAAAAAAGTGTACTATTAACGGCTCCATTTGAGTGCACTTTAATGGTATGGTGTGGTGCCATTTGGGAATGGGACTCAATTATTTAATCTTTCAGGGAGCATGATGCAGTCAGTGAGGGAGGAAGAAAGGACGATGCAGTGAGGCTGTAGAATGAGGCGGAGGGGACGAGGTGGAGAGAAAGGAAGAGAGACAGAGACCCAAAGAAACAGAGGCAGAGAGAGCAGTGCAGAGAAGCCAAGTGATAGAGAGGCAGACAGAAAGACAGGCAGAGACAGACAGAGATAAAAAGCAAAAGAGGCAGAAGCCATTTGAAAGAGACACTAATGAAGAAACACAGTGATGGGTGAATGCTGGTGCCAGTAGCATTCAAGTGAAGCATTCACAGAACAGACATGGGCTTCTCATCTCAACCAAATATTCAGCCATCCATTTTGACCTGGCTGAGAATAGACAGGGGCTTCACATTTTCACCCTGCCGTATTTCTATCCATTAAAGCTACAGAACAGGAAAGGGATTGGTTTGCAGCCAAGACTGTGTGATCATATGTTGGACATAGTGATTCATGAGATGCACCAATAACAATGTCACAAGACAACATAGTCATTTAAATAATTATTGATTGTTCAAGGACAAGAGTCATTGTTTAGTAGTGTAATTATGACAGAGAAGTAGTAGTAGTTGTGGTAGTAGTAGTAATATTATGACAGAGTAGTAGTAATATTATGACAGAGTTGTAGTAATATTATGACAGAGTTGTAGTAATATTATGACAGAGTAGTAGTATTAGTCATGGTAGTATTAGTAATATGACAGAGTAGTTGTAATATTATGACAGAGTATTAGTCGTGGTAGTAGTAGTAACATTATGACAGAGTAGTAGTCATGGTAGTAGTAGTAACATTATGACAGAGTAGTAGTAGTAGTCATGGTAGTAGTAGTAATTTTATGACAGAGTAGTAGTATTAGTGGTAGTAATAGTAATATTATGACAGAGTAGTAGTAGTAGTAGTCATGGTAGTAGTAGTAATATTATGACAGAGTAGTAGTATTAGTGGTAGTAATAGTAATATTATGACAGAGTAGTAGTAGTAGTAGTCATGGTAGTAGTAGTAATATTATGACAGAGTAGTAGTATTAGTGGTAGTAATAGTAATATTATGACAGAGTAGTAGTATTAGTGGTAGTAATAGTAATATTATGACAGAGTAGTAGTCATGGTTGTAGTAGTAATATTTTGACAGAGTAGTAGTAGTAGTAATATTATGACAGAGTAGTAGTCGTGGTAGTAGTAGTAATATTATAACAGAGTAGTAGTCGTGGTAGTAGTAGTAACATTATGACAGAGTAGTAGTAGTAGTCATTGTAGTAGTAGTAATTTTATGACAGAGTAGTAGTAGTAGTAGTCATGGTACTAGTAGTAGTATTATGACAGAGTAGTAGTATTAGTGGTAGTAATAGTAATATTATGACAGAGTAGTAGTCATGGTGGTAGTAGTAATATTATGACAGAGTAGTAGTAGTAGTCGTGGTGGTGGTAGTAGTAGTAATATTATGACAGAGTATTAGTCGTGGTAGTAGTAGTAATATCATGACAGAGTATTAGTCGTGGTAGTAGTAGTAATATCATGACAGAGTATTAGTCGTGGTAGTAGTAGTGGTAGTAGTAGTAATTATATTATGTTGATGTGTAGGAGAAGTGTCTTGAGGACAGTGTGGTAGTGTGATGTTTATAAACTATGTGCCATTGTTTTCAAAGTCTAGTGAATAAGAGTGACCAAAGACCTGGGCGGACCCAATTATGAGCTTTTTCTGCGCGTTTTAGCATTTTGCGTGTTTTAACATTCAATTGCAATTTGCACTAAACAACAAGAAAAGTTTGGCCGCAGATAAAACTTCTCTGAACCTAGTTCACCCTACTGGTAACATTGTCCTTTTGGGAATGGGAAAATGCTTCGAGATTGGATGTTTAATAGATGAGCAAAATGGCAAAATGTTGGCACAGGTCCATCTTGCTTCATAGGCTTCCGCTGCTCAGCCACTGGGCATGCTATCCCTGTGGGGAGTGGAAATAACGACCGGCTGCTTCAGATTTATGCATCCAGTCGTCCATCTGGCTCTGGGTCTTGTCCGCGCTAGCAGCGTCACATTGTGTAACAGCCTCCTCTGATCTGCATGCCAAGGAGACGCTGCCTGCTGGACGAGGCCCACAATGCATCACTCCGCTGAGGTCCATCAACAGGACAATACATAGATTAGTCTCCCCTGACAGGAAGCAGGCTCGTTAGAGCAGCCGTCAGTGTTCACTCGTCCTCTCTCCTGAACCGTCCATCTCGGCCATGCTGGGACTGAAACCACACAGGTGTAATACCACCAGTGACTTGTGTTGTTGCGGTCTAGGCTAGGAAACAAAATTCATTGAAATGCCCTTTCCTAATGCAGTACAGGCAAACCTAATATTAACATTTTACCTTTATTTATAAAGATTTTCTTGTTTTTACTTGACTAATTTCTATAATCCTAAACGATTTGTGAAATGCTCAACTTCAGAACAAAAGATTTAAAGAAAGCATTGGCTTGAGGCCATTTATAGCACGTCTAGAACTGACAACGTTGAATGCGTAATGATGTGGGTACCAGCTATAACAGGCATTACCAGCATTACAGCATTAACACATCGGGCAAATCATTATCTGCTCTTCTTGTGCTGTTAGGGTTAGGGTTAGACCTGACTGATGCCTTTGACACTGTGGATCATAAGATCCTCTTATGACACCTTGAACACTGTGTCGGCATCACAGGAACTGCCCTGAAATGGTTTCAGTCATACCTGACAGATACTGCTGGAGCTTCTCGACTATGAACCCTCTCACCTGCGATGCCCCTCAAGGCAAAATTTTGGGCCCCATTTTGTTTTGACTGTATACAGTATGTTGCCCTTGGGGTCCATTTTTAAGAAACACAATATTTATTTTTACTGCTTTGCTGTGGATGTACAAATCTATCTGCCGATGGAAACTATAAGTAAAGATTCTGTGCAACCTTTGGACTGCCTAAAGGACATCAAAACTAGGATGGATTTAAACATTCTCACTCTTAATGAAAGTTATACAAAGGTCGTTACTTTTGGGCTAGCAGATTTATTGGGCCAAGGACCCTCTTGTTACTCTGGGCCCTTTAGCTTCTCACAGTCGATCCTATGTGAATCTTGGTGTTATTTTTAATAGCACCTTCAAATTTGACAGGCAGATTAGTTCAGTTGTCGAAACTAGCTTCTTTCAATAATACATTTTGTGAAGGCTAAGGTTTTAAATGGGTTGGCGCCACCTAATCTGGCTGAACTCACACCACCATTCTCCAGTTAGAGCACTGAGGTCGACCAACCAGATCATCTTGGATGTCCCAAGATCCAGGCATAAAAATGGAGGGGATCGAGCCTTGGGGGGGGGTGCCCCATCGTCTGTAATAGCTTACCTCTGCACATTAGAGCTGTGAAGACTCTACAAACATTTAAGTTGCTGCTTAAGACACAAGCTTTCACCCTGGCTTTTAATCCCAGATAATTTGAGCATCAAATTTGGTTTCCTGTGCTGCTGTTCTGTTCTTTTTTCTTTTCTTTTTGTTGTTAACAAGGACCGGGCCGAATGGGGGGGTGTCAGCAGAGTGGCAGCTGAAATCATCAGGTATCGTCTTGATCTGCAAGACAACCAGGAGGACTTTGGACAGGGAGCGCAAGGAGTCAAGCAGGTGTGGGTCAGGACCTCATGTCCTCTCAAGTTTAAAACGTCAGGAGACAGGGAAAGAGCACTGACCCTACTCCCCCCAGCACAATAATATAGCAGCATCAGACCTTGGTGCTGAGACAGGGGGTCCAGTGACACTGTGGCCCTATCGGGGTGGGCCCCGGACAAGGCCCAACAGACAGGAAATCAATCCACTCACATTGCCAAGCATCAATCAAAGGGACATCCACCAACCGCAAGCATCCTGAATGAGGGCTGAGTATTGCCAGCAGAGTACGGCCCAATTGCACCAGTGCGCAACAGAGAGACAACAACAAGCCAGTGACTCTGCCCCTGAATGGCATTGGAGGGAGGGCGTCCCAATGGCGATGAGAGTCCACCTGGCAAGACAGCAAGAGTGGACAGTATCAGGCCTTTCTTGTCACCTTCACGCCCCTGGGCCAGACTACACTTAATCATAAACCAGGCCGAAGAGATGAGTATTTAGTACACGCTTGAAGGTTTGCACTGAGTCTGCATTTCTAATTTTAATTGGCAAATCATTCCAAAGTAGTGGAGCTCTATGAGAGAAAGCCCTGCCTCCGGCTGTTTGTTTAGCAATTTTAGATACCATAAAAGGCCTGCATCTTGTGATCTAAGGTTACATGTAGATATGTATGGCTGGATCATTTCAGCGAGATAAGTCCATGTATTGATTTATCAATAAAACCTTAAAATCATCCCTAACGCTAACAGGCAGCCAGTGTAAAGAGGCTAATACTGGAGTAATGTGTTCCCATTTTAGGATTCTAGCAGCCATGTTAGGATTATAGCTGCCAAGTGCAGCACTAATTGAAGTTACCGGGTAACCAGAAAAAAGAGCATTGCAGTCATCTAATCTTGATGTAACAGAAGCATGGATTTGTTTTTCTGCAACAGTTTTTGATAGAAAGTTTCAGATTTTTGCAATGTTTCGAATATGAAAATAAGCAACTCTTGAGATATTTTTTATATGTTCATCAAAGGAGAGGTCAGGGTCAAGGGTACAGCTTACAGTTTTTTGGGATACGACCATGCAGCCGTCGAGGTACACAGTGATCTGCCAACAAAGATCTTTGTTTCTTGGGTCCTAAAACAAGAATTTCTGCTTTTCTTGAGTTTAAAATCAAGAAGTTCTCTGTCATTCACTTCCTAATATCTGAAACACATGCTACCAAAGTTGTGACGGTGAGGTGACGGATTGGTCCGCCATCTCCCGCATTCTCCAGTTTGCCAACAACCATGAACTCATCCCGGTTCCATTCATTTGTCTTGTCTTGTCATTCATTGTTCACACCAGGTCCCAATCATCCAATTAGTATGTGTTTAAATGTTCCTCCTCTGCTCCCCTCAGTTGTGAGTCATTGTTTAATGTCG
>JACXGJ010014773.1:0-14380 GCA_016801105.1 Esox niger
CACCCACACCCTAACCCCAACACCCGCACACTAACCCCAGCACCCACACCCTAACCCCAACACCCGCACACCAACACTAGCACCCGCACACTAACCCCAGCACCCGCACACCAACACTAGCACCCGCACACTAACCCCAGCACCCGCACACTAACCCCAGCACCCACACCCTAACCCCAACACCCGCACACTAACCTCAGCACCTACACACTAACCCCACCACACGCATACTAACCCCAGTACCCACACCCTAACCCCAGCACCCGCACACTAACCTCAGCACCTACACACTAACCCAAGCACCTACACACTAACCCAAGCACCTACACAATTCCCCCAGCAACCACACACTAACCCCAGCACCCGCACACTAACCCCAGTGCCCACACAGTAATCCCACCATGTTCCAACAACTGGCCCCACTAACACCTAGATAGATTCTAGCAATCAGTGAGGTAGCACACAAAGGTTGTATGAGAGGATTGCCAAGGCGACAGCTGCTCTCTGGGGCCTGAGTGAAATGGCCCTGTCTCTGTAGCTGTAGGTCTGGTGCTACTGCTGAGCTGAGTGGCTTTAGAGGGGCTTCAATGATGCTTAACCACCTACCATATTTCACGGCATGAACCGGGCCACATTGTCATTTCATCAAGACCCGCAATCATTTTCACTCACCCCAATCTGCAGAACAGCCACTCCAGTCGAAGAGCTCTCTGGCCAGGCCTGACCAAAGACATAACCAGGATTCCATGTCTGTTCAGGACGATTCTTCTTTTTCAATGTGTTATCACATTGTCAGTGTGTGTGTGTGCGTGTGTGTGATGATTGGAAAGGTTTGTTTGCCAAATTCTGCTCAGTTAATAAGTGCCTACACATCAGGATTGTGATCAGCAGTGAATGTATTCAAACTGTCTATATTTTTCCTTCCCCAAGGTCAAATATTGCCAAGGGAATTAGCAGGGTTGTTACATCTATACACCATTAATATGCCTAGAGAATGTTGCCGGGAGAGTACGTTGTATCTCTAATAGGTTTGCTGAGCTATCAAAAATGAACAGCGTTCCCCAAGTTCCTCAAAATGTCACAGTGACTACACCTCAAGGAAACCTTGTTGGGCCGTTATGAGAGAACAAGGGCATACTTAATATAACGCTCAACCTTCCCGAATACAGCGCTTTTAGGAAACAGCGGCGGTTTGTTGCTTTTGTCAAGGGAACAGTAGATCGGGCATTAAAATGATTGATATATTTTATGAATTCAGCTTTTTTGTGAATGTGGATTTAAAAACACATTGTGCCTAACATGCAATTTAATAATATACACGTCCCCATTACAACAATAGAGGAGTAAGAATGAAAAAGGAGATGGAAATTACTTCATAATATAGTTTCAATGAATATTCAATCCAATTCCCGCGTTAGATTAGGTTGACAACAGCTGTTGCAGTGAAAGGAACATGTGTTCCACAGCCAGAACCCCCAAGCACCAGTTTTAGGACGGTGTTCATCACCTTGGTGAGCACTCTTCAGGGCTGAGTCCAGAATGTCGTGACACTGGTGAGTAGAGAAGGCTCATAGATGACACATGATCACGTCATGATTTCGAACCGAAATTAACCATTATAAGGGCCGCATTTCCCAGCAAAGTCACCTGACTAGCATGAGTTGACTCCTCCATTAGACTTCGTTGTTACGTAATGCCAGATATACATTCTCATGACTGTGCCATCCCTCACTGCAATATTATGTTATATATTATCTTGCTACAAGATGGACGTACACAGCGATAACTAATGTCTCTCTCATGCTTTGGGCACATGTCCAGACTGTAGACCTGTGCATTTTTACTCATCACATGAGTGGCATTGTGAAGTTCCGAACAGATCAACAGTCCCTGATCAATATGTTATAAAGTAGCAGCAGATATACAACTAATGCTCATGCCTGAAAAAAGTATAGAAAATGTGTTTTCTAGAAATACAGTTTCTCCAGAAATACAATTGCTATTGCGTGTCGTCGCTTGTGTTTCTAAGATCATTGAGAATTCCTATTAAACAGCAACCTTAATTGAAATCTTGAATCTATCCCAGAAATGCACTAGTGAATATGTATCACTGGCTAATTCTTGCATGATATGAAAGACATATCAATAGGCTTTAAAACATTTCATGGGACAGTTTAGCTCAAATGGGTTTTTAATGCAATTTGCACGTTATTGTGTCCTGTACTCCACTGACAATACCATCCCAAATATTGTGCATGTCAGCAGTCATGTTTTTCAGATTAAGAGGTCTTTCAGTACAGAACAAAATACTGCAGAGCGCAAAAATGCCGATTAAGCATAAAAAGCTAGTAACCACAGGCGTGGTTATTCAGTAGCACTCACTCTGAGGTCAAGCAGCAAGACTGGCGTGATGGTGTCTGAGCCTGACATCCAGCACTCTGCTCACCACATCCAACAAGACTGATGAAGTCTGGTGAATCAGATGATCATTTCTACTGGCACAACTCCCTATTCAATTAATTGTCTATTACCCAGCTGGCGGTTTGTCCCTGACCTTGAGAATTACAAAGGATGTTTTTATATTGGCTAAAGGTAAAGGAATCTTCTCTCAGTTCTCCGTTGTCATTGGCAGATGAGTGACAACTGATTTTGACTTATCTTGAATGCACATTGCATCTTGCATCCTGTCTCCGGCCCCTTGTCGCCGTGGACAAGGTCATCCCTGATTGATGCCTTCTGAAAGAGCTGCCAACTCAGCCCCTCCAATTAAAACGCCACTTCAGAAAACTGATTAAGCCAGAACAGCCCACGAGGTGGACTTGGTCAAATCGGGGTGGTCGTCCGCCCACCACCCAGATTAATGTGCTGCATCGATCTGTGACCGATAACACATAAAGGTCTACCCTTTTCAGAATTCTTAACACATTCATCCAGAACAGTCAAGCATTAAGATGTGAAAAGGCATTTAATTTATCTGTCAGGCGCCAAGATCACCTTTGCAACGGTTGGTGTTCCTTATTTATATTTTCATTCCTTTCTGATCCCTTGGATAATCCGATTTAGTATGCTGTCTTCACTAGTGCATGGGACAGAGGTTCAGTATGTTGTCAGGGCTAAAACAGCTGGAGAGGACCCAGGAAACTGTAGGATGAATTGTGTGTCCTGGAGGGTGTTTATGTTTGTGTGTCCTGCTGGGCGAGAGTGTGTGTTTGTGTGTCCTGCTGGGTGAGTGTGTGTGTGTTTGTGTTTTCTGCTGGGTGAGAGTGTGTGTGTTTGTGTGTTCTGCTGGTTGAGAGTGTGTGTTTGTGTGTCCTCCGGGTGAGAGTATGTCTGTTTATGTGTTCTGCTGGGTGAGAGTGTGTGTGTTTGGGTGTCCTGCTGGGTGAGAGTGTGTGTGTTTGTGTGTCCAGCCGGGTGAGAGTGTGTGTGTTTATGTATCCTGCCGGGTGAGAGTGTGTGTGTTTGTGTGTCCTGCCGGGTGAGAGTATGTGTGTTTGTGTGTCCTGCCGGGTGAGAGTATGTGTGTTTGTGTGTCCTGCCGGGTGAGAGTATGTGTGTTTGTGTATTCTGCCGGGTGAGAGTGTGTCTGTTTGTGTCCTGCTGGGTGAGAGTGTGTTTTTGGGTCCTGCTGGGCAAGCGTGTGTTTCTGTGTCCTACAGGACAAGTATGTGTGTGTTTGTGTGTCCTACTGGGCGAGAGGGTGTGTTTATGTGTCCTGCCGGGTGAGAGCGTGAGTGTGTGTGTTTGTGTGTCCTGCCGGGCGAGAGTGTATGTGGCCACAGGGGGAGGGATAATGACAGTGATAATAATTGGCAGAGAAAGGGTGAGGGACATAGGGACTCTGTTGGGCTGTGTTCACTGCCACTATGGACAGAGACATGACCATGGATGAGTGTGGAGGATTATATTAAGAACTCAGAACAAAGGAAGAAGATGACATCAGCATCATTTCAACATGGTTTATTCATTCAAAGTCAAGAACACTGCTATCACAGCCAAACCCCAGAACACGAGAAAGACAGAGAAGTCACTGGGCACTACAGTACACACATCCCAGTTCTTCCCAACTCATCCTTGCTCCTCCTCTATTGGGAACGCCACAGAGAAGAATGCTCTGCTTCATCCCAGACTCCGTGGGACAGGGACACGGGCTGTAACCTTACAGCACAGCCAGAATTAGCTTCATGCTGATTTCTATGAGGGAGATAATGCATTATGCAAACATTAAGTAATTCAAAACCAATGAAAATGACCTGAAAAGCAATACGAATAGAACATTTCTGAGCCATTTCATTACCAGCTGTATCTTGCTTTTCCACCTAATATTCAAAACTTGGAGCAAATTAAGGCGAGTTGAAAGCTTCTCTGGTGGCTCTGATCCGAAGAACAGCTAGACAGTTATAGACCGCAGAGACAAAACTAAAGAATGGGAACATCTGACAGAATAAATAAAAGAAAAAAAGAATGTCATTTCTTCAAGTTCATTTGTAGGAACTTGAAAAATAAATCCTTTAATTAGTAAAAATAAACACTGAAAACAAATCATCTATATTTAAGCACCGCAATGAATCCAAACATCCTAGCATGAAATGTGCAATGTGTCTCTTACTGTAGGTCGTTATCGGAACTATTTGATTGGCCTATATCAGGCCTAAAGTGCTGCCTTTCCAATACAACAGCGCTAGTTCTGCTAGATGCCAGTTAATCCTCTTTAATGCCTGCAACCCCAGTGGCTTCAACAGCTGTGTGACTGTGGCTCCCAGATTAGAACCCATGGAGCGACGTTCTGCATAGCAGCTGCAACTGGGGCACAGTTCATCGCGGCACTGCAGTCTCAGTCATACGGCATAAACAGATTTTTTCCCCTCCTGGGCAAATGTTTAATGAGTATTTCAATACAAAGTCTCACCGATCCAGGAAACACGAGCAAAACGATACAAGATGTGATAAATAAGTTGGGAAAAACAAGCGACCCAAACATTGAGGAGACACTGCTGTGGATATAGAAATATTGGTAAGAAATGACTAATATGTACAAATCATCACCGATAAAAATAAGTATATTGGCCAAATTCTGTGTATTCCTTTTGGTATTTTGTTGTAATTCACCACCAATCTTACATTTTAAAAGCCTGTTACATGAAATTATTCTCACTTTAGAATGAACCACATGGTCATGTTTTTTATTTGAATAAAGGAATGCTAAACAATGTATGAACATACAGTACAATCCATGATGTTTGGCACAGTTCATAATATAATTTTTTTATCAGTATTTTGTTAATTATAAATCAATTAATCAATCAGAAACCAATTGATTGCATAAGTGCTCTCCTTTGCTACGACACACCAGAATGAGCTGTGGTGCAACTAATTGTCTTTAGAAGTCAAGTAATTGGTTCAATGAAGTCCCAGCTGAGTGAAATTAAGGTCTTTTGACTTAGTGTTAAATACAACTGTCTCTGGGAGGTCCCATTTTACAAAAGTAAACCTCATGGCAAACCTCAACAATCTTGGCGAGTTTGCCAGAGTTTGGAAGACTCAGACTAAGTAGAAAAAGATTCTGTGGTCTGATGAGATCAAAGCATATTTTTTGGGCACAAGACCAACACTGCACGCCCTCCTGAAAACAACATCTTTACCGTGAAGCATGGGAGTGGCAGTATCACGCAGTGGGGATGCTTCCGAGCGCCTGGGACTGGGAGACTGGTCAGGACTGAGGGAAGGACGAACAGAACGAAAATACATAGATCCTTGGAAAAAACACCTGACCCACAGTGCACAAAACCTCTGACTGAGTTGAAGGTTTAGCTTTCAGAACAAGAATGCCCAAAATCATGACAGTTCTCGTGTAGTATTGGGACAAGTCTGAGAAGATCCTTGAGTAGCCCAGTCACAGCCTGGAGCTTAATCCAAAATATTTTATATATATATACATATTTTATAAATATATACATATTTATATACATACAGCTCCTCATTCAAAACCTTCCTTTCCAACTTTTTTGGAAGTAAAGAAAAATGTGCAGTGGTCTATAAATATTTTACAGAGATCTATACCACTCTATAAGATTCTGTGCTAACTTTTGAATCACATATTAAAACTTACTACAATCTAATGAACACTGCCATGAGACAGTTTTTTCTCAGATTGAAATTGAGAGGTTAATCCAAGTTTTTATGCTATTGAGATAGATTACACTGTTATGCCTTTGTCTGATCTACCCAAAGATACATGGGTAAACTGCACAACATGCATGAACACCAGTACGGACCTAGGCTGGAAAGAGGACACATCACACCAGTTTAAAATTATCTGCATTGGCTACCTGTGAGTTTAAAAAAAGATCTAATTTCTATCCTTACCTTAATGCTTTTTTCTCTCCTCCCAACTCACCATCATTGCAATAAACATCCCCACCCCCCTCCAAAAATGAACCAAAAACCAATCACTGCATCTAGCTGACACCCGGAAGCACAACACCACCTAAAGGCACAAAATTGCTGGAATGACCAAACTAGTAATAGACAATATTTATCATAGCTGTCTATGTCTATTGCTGGGTTGTGCTGCCACCCTGTGTCCTTATTTCATCAAGGCCTCTGTATCTCCTCAAACTCCAGATGCAATTAGATTAATTTTATAAATACTGTAGTGTTATCTTCAGTATAAAGAAAAATTCACCCAAACTGTCAGACAGATCAGGAACATTATAACACCAGCAGAACAAAAGGCTACACTACAAATTGAGAACTATGAGCCACTTTAAAACAGGATTGCCAAGTTACAGTAAATATAAGAGCCTGCAAAGTTCTGGTAAAATATCCTGTGAAAAGAAGAGTCAATGATTAACATGTACCAGAGTGTTTTTGAAAGGAATGTTTGGGAAAAAAAAGGTTCCTAGCACACCATCTCTGAGGAATGTGGTTAAAGGGGTGTTCTGACTGGGCATATATGGTTGGAACTGGCTCACCTGTCTTACTCGATGATGGCAGCAGCAGAATAAAATGTACAGAAATATTTTCTGCCAAAATAAAATAAAATGCCTCTAAACTCAATAGATTGTACAGCAAAACAAAGGCCCAAACACACTACCAAACTAACTAGGAGAATTTGTCTTTCAAATGCTAAAGATTTTTAAAACATTTTCAGAACTTTGTCAACTACAATAACTCAAAATTGCAGACCAGTCCTGACAGAACATTATCAGGCCAAGCACTAAGCAGACAAGGCACTAAGCTAACAAAGCACTAAGCAGACGAAACACTAAACTGACCAAGCACTAAGCAGACCAAGCACTAAGCTGACAAAGCACAAAGCAGACCAAGCACTAAGCTGACAAAGCACTAAGCTGACAAAGCACAAAGCAGACCAAGCACTAAGCTGACAAAGCACTAAGCTGACAAAGCACTAAGCTGACAAAGCACTAAGCAGACCAAGCACTAAGCAGATAAGGCACTAAGCAGACCAAGCACTAAGCAGACCAAGCACTAAAGTCTATTGGAATGAACACATCTGAGTACCACTGCAAATTTCGCATTGGGACAATAGTCACTGATACCCAGAAAGAATAAAAACCTAGCAGCAGATACAGTACATGCGGTATATTTGTTAGACCAGAGCTGGTTTTGGAGCAAAGTGTTCACTATTCCATCTGGACTGAACATCAAATCCCAGTGTTCCAGGGGAGTGAAACTTCCACTTCCTTGTGTAGGGAGCGGTCTTTCAGATGGGAGCTTAAACTGGTGTCCTGTCTCTCTGTGGTCACTCAAGCTCTCATTGTAATAATCAGGAGTAGTAGTGTTAACCCTGGTGTCAAGGCCAAAGATTCAATCTAGCCGTTCTACCAACATGGCTACATTATTACCATATCTCCTCTACTTGTAAATCTTCTCCAGGTCATTATTGAAAATTAGAAACACGTTTGGATTGTGTTTGTGTGTGTGTGGGGTGAGGTATATATGGATTTATGTATCAAAATGTTTGATTACAGCAACAAAAACACTATACCGTTCTGCTGCATAGTGGATAATAGCTATACAAACAGTTTCCCCATGGAAGGAATTAGTATTTTACCACTGATGTGATGAAACTTCTGTGGTGATAGCTCCCTATAACCTCTGATAATCACATATTGATCAGACGCATTGGATCTAGTCATGGACGACAAATATTTCAGAATCAAAACCCAAAATGCCTGATATTAGAAGATTGTTTTATTCACAATAGAAGTGTAACAAATATAGTTTATGAAATTTTTTTGCCGCTCATTAATATCATTTAATCCATAAGCCCATAAGATTTATATAAATGTAGAATGGCATTTTTGCCAGAATGGAATATTTACATTTTAATAGCAACAAGAAAAGAATTAACAGAAAAATTCCCCACAAAATTAAAATTGCATATAAACCAAAATAAACTATGTGCAATGGAATGATTATCAGCAATATCGTACAGTTTACATTTCTGAGGTTGTTTCACAAAACCATTGAAGAAGAGATTCACAAATAAAAGGCATTGTAATGAGAGGTCGTCAATACAACATTCAACTACAAAGTGAATTGGAAATAAACAGCACGTCTTATAGCCTGCATACTGAAACAACGATGCAAGGAAATACTGGTTCCTGTTTCATGTGTCAGCATTTTACAGCAATTTAACATTTCTCAGTAACACTACAATTAACTTCTGTTACTCCCTAAAGCTGCAACAGTCCCTGGCTCTGAGACAATGCAGAGATGTCGAACGCAGCAATGCCATATCTACAATGTCAGTGTATAGTGATGCTCCGCCTAGGAGCCGGAATGGCCACAGAACTGAACTAGGTGGTAGGGGCTCTGGACTACATGGAGACTACATGGAAATCAGTTTCCCTTCACACGAACAATGCTTCCTCCAGTAAGGTAAACAGGAATTATTGTCCTAAACATGCTAGAGAAAGCAATAACGGGCTGATATTAGTGTGGCTTTTTCACCTCCTGTCTTGTCTGTCCTCAAATAGCAGAGGAAGAGTACCTAAACTATGACAAAGGACATCCTTCAAGACCTCTTCATATTAATCCATCCATTTTCCAATGAGATGGTTAGCCCAAAGCTAAGAAAATCAGCACCCCCTATCTGTGAGAGATGTTCACCACAAAAGAACAGGACTATGGAACCATGACCAGTTTCAAACAAACCCACATCCGTCTCCATGTTTCTTACGAGACAACAGCAGGCAGATCGGTCCTGTTGTCATCCAAATGTTCATGTCTGAGTGTCCATTAATGTCCATGTTCCTGAGTATGTGTAATGTAGTGTGTACACCTGTATGACATGTGCTGTACAGCAGTGGTTTCAACCTGCGGCCTACAGACCAGGGATACTACATTGACTAGGTGGTCCCAGAACTGAAAGGATGGGACCTGCTGCTGTACATTTTATAATCACTTCCACATTTTTCCTAATTATACAGTATTCAGCATGATTCCATGTTCATATGTAAGTCATCCAGTGCAGAGGACAGAGAACCTTCCTTGCATCTTCTCTTTTCATTTTAACACAACTAACACTGTTCCTGTTTGTGCTTCCTCTTCTTCTTTTCAACTGATTAACAGCTATCTCTGATAGGTACCACAACACATTGCTTCAGCGTTTTGTGCTTTCCAGGAAAAACAACAAAGGAATCATAAAAAAAACATTAGGAATAACAAAGGCAAACACATTTTCACTTCACATTTGATGGTACATTCATACGATGCATTCATTTCCATCTGATTGACACCCAAGATCTTTGTCTGATTCTCTCCTTGTCTCACCCAATCTCCCAAATAACCCTGCAAACTACAACACAGTGCCCCTTATTGGCATGAGCCCGAACAGTAATATCTATTGCGGAATAAATTAAAGTCAGCAAAGCCATCATTTTACATCACATGGATCTAATTAAGGAATAAACACAACACACAACCAAAGCAAATGTTTCTTCAAAAATACATTGAGAAAGGTGCAAGTAAATAAAGCAATGTTTGACAGAGTGCACTGAATGAATGGATGACGGTGGCAGGAAGGAGAGAATCTACAGTCGACAGACTATCAGGATGAAGGGACCAGCGAAATCACCACATTAACTCATAGGTTGTTCTCAGTGCAGGTATATTTCCCATTAATGATCTTCATCTCCATTATTCACATGCTGCAACCTTCTACACAGATCTGAATAGAGGACTGGACTACTGTAGTACTGGGACTCCAACACTAGATGGCAATGTGGTAGAGGAGATGACTAACCACTCAACACGTCACCTTTAAGCCACCTACAGTACCTATTGTTATAACACAAAACCTTGCCATTTGCCTGAACTATTTTTCATATAGACCATATTAAACTGAAAGGCACTAGTTAAGATTTGACTGGATTTCAGCTATCAAGCAGGTAAGAACCAAGCTCTGGGTCAGGGAAATCCACCAAAATGGTCCATTGTTTAAGTGCGACTACAATAATAGTTTACGGTAAGAACAACAGAAATATAATAGGTTGATTGGCATAACTTCTGTTTTCAGTCACACCCATACATTTCTTGTGGAATGAATAAAGGAGAAAGAAAATGATTAAGCAGACTTTAAATCAGTATGGCTTTTTTGGGTGGTGGTAAATCTTCCAGTGTAGAGTGTCCTGTTCTCCTCACAGAGGAGGGTAGATCCTACAGCCTCTACAACACTGGGACGGGAGGGCAGCATGCAGGCGGATCGCTATCTCTAGAAGAAGACAAGACGAGCACTCTGGACAAGGTAGTTCTTCCCAATCCCCTGTAGGGGGCAGTCTGGGTCTGGAGAGGCCGGCAACTAGGCCTGGTCATGTCCGGTTCAATGTAGTCTGAACAAGAACTCAGAAACAGGAGACAGTTCAGTCTGCCAGGGAATGGCCTGCCTGGGGGGCTCCACCTATGCTGGGAGAAGAGTAAGTTAGACAGCCTCATCCATTGCTCACAGAGGGAGGGGTTGGAAGAGTTGGGTGGTGGGAGCAGTCAGGCCAGGTGGTGGTCCAGGGGGCTCGTCTACTCCAGCTGATGGGGCATGACTGTGTCCGTAATCTTTCTAATGACAGGGAGGGGATGGGCCTCAGTGTTGAACACCCAGTGGTCAAAAGGAAGATGGTCGTCGTCAGAGAAGAGCAGATACAGGTATCTGAAACAGAGAAAGTCCAGACACAACTTAAAACACTCATATGTGATGACAAAACACGGGGACCGAGAGCCCAGTTATTTATACCACAACCTATTTACACGCTATTTATATCCCGGCTGTTGTCCATGACTGCATCTGACAGCTCATGTTCTAGATGGCTTGGAGAGGGTTGGCCGCAGGCGTCTCTCAGAGACATGTTCTAACCCAACTCAGGGAACAAACAGTTCAACAACTCTTCCATGCCAATATTCCAGTGCCAGGCTTGGGGCGAGCCAAGTCAACCATGTAAATCAATGAATAAATAAAAATGACAAAAGACTCTAAACAATTTATGTTTCCTTTGGCGGAAAACAGCAGTCTGGCCACTGACTGCCAAAAGCTATAACGCTCGTTGAGAACTTTTCACGAGTGGACAAGTTGCTAATCATGAGTTGGGCCTAGCAACCACTTCGGGAGGAAGACGTGTGGGCATATTCACATGTGGGCATGAATATGTGGGCATGCATATGTGGGCATATGGACATAGACCCTAGATATCCCCAATCAGGGCGGAGACTAGGACACTGCGTAGCCTTCATGACCTAGCAGATGCTAATACATGGAGTGAGACAAAGAAGAGAAAGATCGTCTGGAAAGAGAGGGAGGGACACAGAAAACAAGAGACATAGATTAAGATCCATTTTCTGAGACATATGGAAGCACATTTGGGACACAATTATTTTGCAGACAGCTCGAGACACCACCTTCCGAGGTAGCGTGTGCTGTTTTCAATCGAGCCCCCAAAAGCACAGCCCACCACCTTGAGAGTTGACAGGACAGCTACCACAAAGCAAATAGCCAGACATACAGACACGCAGCTTGAGACGGAGTCCCTCAGAGAGACAATACTGGCCAGGAGGCTGAGAGAAACCAAGTGAGGGAAATGGGGAAGAAAGGAGAGGGACTGCTGGGAAAGAGGGAGAGATAAAGGGAGGAAAGCAAAGGAGAGGAAGGGAGAAAGAGGGACAGCCAAAGGATTATACAAGCCTCAGTAAACAAGCCGTTTGGGGAGGCTTGGAATTTGCAGACCCTAGACTTGTTAAGCCACTGGCTGAAATAATCTAAAAATGGGAGACCTGCAAACCAGTGACGTAGTGCAACACGTCAACCCAATGAAATTAAGCTTAAGATGCAGCAGTGAAGGTTCTTGAAACATAATATTCAATATACATGTAACTGCTCAAAGTGGACCATTTAAATTGTTTCGGCAAATAGAAAACTCTCCCAGGCCTTCAAGAGAGGCGTGATTACAACACTAGAGACACTATTCCCCAAATCACAGCACTTATCAACATTATTGAATGCTAGTGAAGTTTGAATGGCTATATTAGGCGGTTCATAAAAGCCTCAGTCAGCAGCAGATAGGAAGTGGTGTTTGGGGGATCGCCCATTCTACACAAACATCCGATATTTACAGCACAGGTGTGGCAGAACAAGCACTGACTTAACTATTGGTCAAACACAAGCTGCAGCTACTACTCCTGTGTCCTTCCCCGATCCCAACCCATCTTCCGCCTGTTCTTCCACTCGGGGTCCCTCCCGCGTGCAGCTATCTGAGTCATGGTGACGTGGCGGTGCTCACTCCCAATGCCGCGAGCCAAGCGGGAGACGGGACACGGAGTCTGCAGCCTCTCGAAAAAGGTCACACCAGAGTGCTGTGACAAAACAGTATCACTGTAGGTCAACTGAAGCCACAGAGGGGAGGGGTTCACTCTCAGACCAGGATCAGACTGGACAGAAGTCAGACAGACCTTTCTACACCCCGTCAAAGATACGCCACAATGAACCATACTCAGTAGACCAATACTTTATGGCATTGTGCTCTTATCAACGGTGAAAGATGAGTAGTCTGAGTTTCAGACAGATTTCAGACAGAAAAAGATGGAGGATTTCAAAGAGAATGAGAGAGAGAGAGAATGTGATAGAGAGAGAAAGCAAGAGACAGAAGTATAAAAGGCTTAGTAAAAGCAGCCTGCCTGCCTCTTTCTCTTATCTGTCTCAGTGTGACACCGCTCCTATCTCTGAGAACACTGCCAGGGGTCCCTGTGGTCCACAACACAATGTCTGTCAGTCTGCGTCGGTCTGTCAGTCTGCGTCGGCCTGTCTGTCAGTCTGCGTCGGCCTGTCTGTCAGTCTGCGTCGGCCTGTCTGTCAGTCTGCGTCGGCCTGTCTGTCTGTCTGCGTCGGCCTGTCTGTCTGTCTGCGTCGGCCTGTCTGTCTGTCTGCGTCGGCCTGTCTGTCTGTCTGCGTCGGCCTGTCTGTCTGTCTGCGTCGGCCTGTCTGTCTGTCTGCGTCGGCCTGTCTGTCTTCCAGCGTCCTGCCTGTGTGTGGGCGGCCTTGACAAGACAATACACGCAAGACCTCACAAGCTTCTCCTCAGAAGCTCCCAGATCCAGTACAGACAGAGGGGAAATCAACAGAGGAAAGACATCATTCTCCCTATTTGAAGTGTTCAAACTAACTGAATCTCAGGAAGGTGTCTGGGAATGCAGACGATGGAGAGGGGTCTATCTAGGTGTTGTGAAAGGCCACAGATACCATTCCTGTTGGAGGTGTAGGCGTGTCAAACTCAGCCATGTAAACACTGTATATATGCCTGGATTAAGGAAATAGTGTTTGTGGGATAAGGGGGAGGTGCAGTTGTGAATTCAAGAATAAAAAGCATGATGGATTTTCTGACAGAATTGATGACATTTCTATGAAACTAATGGCAAGGCCAGTCCTGACCTAAGATCTCCAGGTGGCTCTATGCAAAGTAAGACAACAGGGTCTGTGTGTGAGTGTTGTGTGAGGACTTACTTGAGTGTCTCAGCCAGGTAGAAGCTCTGCTGGACGTCGTCATGGTTGGGGCTAGAAGCATAGACATCTCTCACTCCACTGTAACCTCCATCCACACGACAGTACTTCTCCAGAGCCTGGCAGACACAGAGACAGTGTGTTGAGCTGACTGGGTTCTTATGGCAGTGTGTTGAGCTGACTGGGCTCTTATGGCAGTGTGTTGAGCTGACTGGGCTCTTATGGCAGTGTGTTGAGCTGACTGGGCTCTTATGGCAGTGTGTTGAGCTGACTGGGCTCTTATGGCAGTGTGTTGAGCTGACTGGGCTCTTATGGCAGTGTGTTGAAATGACTGGGCTCTTATGGCAGTGTGTTGAGCTGACTGGGCTCTTATGG
>JACXGJ010014774.1:0-14378 GCA_016801105.1 Esox niger
ATATATATATATATATATATATATATATATATATATATATATATATATATATATATATATACAGTAGGAAGAACAAGTATTTGATGCACCACTGATTTTGCAGGTTTTCCTACTTACAAAGCATGTAGATGTCTGTCCTTTAAATAATTAATTTGCATGTTATTGCATGACATAAGTATTTGATCACCTACCACCCAGTAAGAATTCCGGCTCTCAGAGAGGGCATTCATTTAGAAGCCCTCTTGTTCTCCACTCATTACCTGTATTTACTGCAACTGTTTGAACTCGTTACCTGTATAAAAGGCACCTGTCCACACACTCAATCAAACAGACTCCATCCTCTGCATGGAGGTGGAAACATTCTTTGGGGATGCTTTTCTGCTAAGGGGACAGGACAACTGCACCGTATTGATGGAAGGATGGATGGGGCCATGTATCGCGAGATCTTGGCCAACAACCTCCTTCCCTCAGTAAGAGCATTGAAGATGGGTCTTGGCTGGGTCTTCCATCATGACAACGACCCAAAACACACAGCCAGGGCAACTAAGGAGTGGCTCCGTAAGAAGCATCTCAAGGTCCTGGAGTGGCCTAACCAGTCTCCAGACCTGAATCCAATAGAAAATCTTTGGAGGGAGCTGAAAGTCAGTATTGCCCAGGGACAGCCCCGAAACCTGAAGGATCTGGAGAAGGTCTGTATGGAGGAGTGGGCCAAAATCCCTGCTGCAGTGTGTGCAAACCTGGTCAAGAACTACAGGAAACATATGATCTCTGTAATTGCAAACACAGGTTTCTGTACCAAATATTAAGTTCTGCTTTTCTGATGTATCAAATACTTATGTTATGCAATAAAATGCTAATTCATTATTTAAAAATCACACAATGTTCATCAGTCCATCTCCAGCCCCTGTCCGCCCTCACCTGTCAAACGAGAATGTTAAAAGCAGCACTTGACAGCCACGTTCTTTGCTTGACAGATGTTTGTGAAGTGTTGCATGGATGGAATACTATATTGCGCTACTGTATTGGGTGGCACCATCCAGCTGCCTAATTAATTAAATACTAGAAAAAAATACAGCTAGAGGGAGTGGCTTTGCGTTTGTGTGTTCCCCAGTACATTGCTGTGTGGTGTGACAAATTAGTATAGCTACTTGTCAGTAAAAGGGTGTGGCTGAGTCACGTCTTTTGAACCAGCCAAAGCTATTAAGCATGGCTGATTCTTTTAGCGGTACCAATCAGCGCTGTCTTTGGGCTTGATGGCTACCTGCACCCTGCTCCCTGTTATGGACCATACTGCGTTGCTTTGCAAGAGTGGGGGATGGTTGCAGAATATATTTTAAGAAAATAATGTGTTAAATTAAAGAGAAAATGCATTTGCACTTTTCACTTTAACTGCTCTTTCTTTATCTCTCCTGCTTGACTGACTCTGGGACCACACTGCTTTGCATTGCCGCTATGGTTGGTTATCTTGTCTTTTATAACAGAAATAAATGTGTCTAATGAACAGATATTCAAAGAATATTGAGTTTGAGATTAGTGGCATGTCATGGTGAAACTTGTTAACATATTGATTTTCCCAGAGCTACTTACAGGAGCACTTATGGTTAACTGTCATGATAAAGAACAGATCAAATACGTTTTCACTCCAGGGATGTGATCTTGCAACCTTAGGTTACTAGGTTACTGGTCAGATGTTTTTATTGCTAGGCTACCTTTCTCCACAACATAATCACACCGTCTCCAGCTCTTTAAGTACTTTTCTATTCCCATTTTGATATCACACATTGAATTCGGACAATTAAATCACACTGTTGCAAATAAAGTGATTGAAAGCAAAAAGTGTAATTCCTTTGGATGGCTTGTCACTAGGTGGGTGGGGCTGTTTATAATCTGTGATTGACTGGCTTGAAATCCTCCTCATCATGTAAACCCCCAGACACCACAGCAAACCAGATAGAAATGTTCCAAATGACACTGTTCAGAATTAGTCGACTACTTTTGACTAAGCTGTATAGGTCACTAGTAACATAAGGGCACAATAGAGTGAATATGGTTTCATTTGGGATGCACTTTGATGTGGAGCTGGTAGAACAGTGTGCTGCATGATTATTTTCCATATTACCATTTGTACGTTTTATGGTGTATTTTCACATTCCCCACCTAGCAGCCTATCTCTGAATGTTGAAAAACATTCCTTATATCAACTGTTAAATCCCTGTTGTCATTAGCTCAATCTGGTACCTGGTAATGAAAAAACAGCAGTGTTTGACCAAGTGGGAAATGTGTTGTTGTTGAAATAGAGCATGAGAAGAATGAATGTGTGTGTGTGAAGTAAAAGGTGCGCCAATGAGGCTCACAGCAGGACTGGATTCTTAGTGAAAGGTCAGAAGGTCTAATCTTAGGTAAGGTACTGGACGGGAATGGAGGGAGTTGTGGACGTCACTTCCAGCAGGCGTCTGATGACATAAATTGATGGCTGCACTGTTTGAACTTCTCTAGGTGAGTTGGATGGCACTACACAGGGTCCCTGACTGGCTGTATTGCCTCTTTTGGAGCTTTAAAACTGCAGGGATAATGTGACTATAGGAAATCACGATAGGGAATACATTTTCTGTTATCTCTAATACCAGAAAGCACACTATTTAGAGACCTAAAATAACGTTAACTGCTGTAAGTACATTTTTTTTATAAAACAATGGAAGGAAAACCTCATATTAATGCAAAAATGAAAGAAAATGCATAAGAGCTAAAGCGCATTCACATTTCTTAGGCAGTATTTAGTTATTTTTTTTACACCAGGCTAAGCACCACATGATATAAGTCTGAAAATATCAAGATCACAAGCCTGAAAGTATGTTTCTATTTTAGACTGAAGAAATATTATTCTGTACTAGATTGAATCCATCTTCTCGCTCTGTTGTGGAGTGGGCAACTGTATTATATCATGGGTTAAATTGCTACTTGGAATTTTTACAAATACTTTATCTGTTCACTTTAGCCAGCATGGAGGACCAGAGGGGCGTGTATTTACTATTCTGACTGTTTTATAAGTCCATTAAAGCCAGGACTTTGTGGATTCGAAATTGTGTTATATTGTGTTTTATTCAGATTTTTGGTGCCTTATGATCTTGGTTGAGGGAAATTGCTTGTCATCGATCCTACTCTGTGCTATCTGACATCTGCATCTGCCCCTATCTTCAGAGTTCCTGGTCTGGTTTCAGTACTTGTTCTATAAACACTTCACATTCAATTTCTGCTAGATATTATCAACAGTCTGTGTTTCTGACCTCACATACATTCGTCGTTGAGCTGTTATGAAATATGTAGTGTAATGCAATGACTCTGCTTTTTCTGTCAGTTCAGTAAGTGTTCTAGCTACTTTTTCCAGGAACCACTGGTGTCACACATGATTTGCCCTGTTCCAGAATGGATTTATATGTTGACAAATGCATAGCATGCAGTGCACCATAATTGTCTGTATGCTGTCAACTGTAGTTAGTGTAACAGAAACATGTGTATTCATAAATATGGGCTACTTTTATTCAAGGTATATATATTTTAAATAGTCCTTTCTGAATAGTTGATAATGATGAGAATCAAGAATGAATGAGAATTTGCTAGTGATGTGACTGTCCATGTTAAAATCTCATTGGGATTTAGGTATTATCAGAATCTCAGGAGTTTGAATGAGTATGCTAGCTTCCTTTTTCCTCTTTCTGCCTCTTATTCTCTCTCTGTCAGTTGCTTTTTGCCTGACTGTGTAAGTGGAGCTGGCCAAGAAGAGCGAATGTCTCTTACTGAGTGAGTGACTGACCCCTTGTTAAATAGCATAGTGGTTATAGAAGCGGACCTGCAAACTATTGGTCCCGCATTTGGCTCTTCTCACAGGCATATGATTATTCTTAGGAAGATAGTAGATACTGATAAAAAAGTAACAGTAATTATAATATAAAAATAAGAAGATAACACAATCAATCAATAATTACAATATAGAAAAACGTCCATCAATAATAATAACTATACAACGGTATACAATACAGCTGCATAACTATACAACCATAGTACAATGTAAAAGTGACAGGTGTGCATGATATAATTGGCAGCTGAGCATGATATTAAGTGACAATTGTGCATGGGACTATGGATGGAAGGGAAGAAGGGTTCCCGAATTGAGCAGCCTTACAGCCTGAGGATAGAATCTGTCCCGTAGCCTGTAGAATACTCCTGTACCTCGTACTCTCGTCCTGCCTTCCCGTGTTCCGACCAATTGCCCGTTCCGACTATTCTGCCTGAGACCAACAGTTGCCTGTACTGTGGCCGCCTGGGTCATTTCATCGCTTCCTGCCCGCAAAAGAAGGGAAACGGACGGGCTCGTTAGTTTCTGGGGAGCGACTAATGAGCCCAACTACCCATGTCTCCCCGACACCCCTTCTATGCCATCCTTTGCCACAACGGTCAGCGACTTAAGATACAGGCCCTGATCGATTCCGGGGCCGACGACAGTTTTTTGGACTCGTCGTTGGCCGCCCAGCTGGGGCTCTCCGCTGAACCTCTCTCGGAGGCCATTGAAGCTGTGGCCTTGGACGGTCGACGCCTGGCCAGAGTGACATCCCGTACAGAGCCAGTCCTGTACGGGACGGATTATTAAAGACTTGTTGGGCGATATGATTGGGCTCTTCGCTTTCGTCTATGTTGACGACATTTTGATATTTTCCAAGAACCTGACTGAACACATCCAGCACGTCCGACAGGTTCTTCATCGGCTCCTGGAGAACTGCTTACTCGTAAAAGCTGAAAAATGCAAATTCCATGCATCTACCATCTCCTTCCTCTGGCATATTGTTTCGGAGGGGCGCGTGCGGATGGACCCATCCAAAGTGGAAGCAGTGGTCAGCTGGCCAACCCCGAGTTCCCGTAAGGACCTACAGCGGTTTCTGGGATTCGCAAATTTCTACAGACGGTTCATTCGGAACTAAAGCCATGTGGCCGCTCCGTTGACCACCCTGACATCCTGCAACATGCCTTTTGTCTGGACTCCGGCGGCTGATGACGCGTTTCGGTAACTTAAGGCCCACTTTACCTCGGCGCCTGTCCTCTCCCAACCTGATCCGTCGCAACAATTCGTGGTCAAGGTAGACGCCTCGGATATTGGGGTTGGGGTGGTACTGTCCCAACGCGCCGAGGATGGCAAGCTCCATCCCTTCGCCTTCCTGTCCCGACTGTCACCCGCTGAGGCCAACTACGACGCCAGCAATCGGGAGTTATTTGCTGTCAAGATTGCCCTGGAAGAATGGCGGCACTGGCTTGAGGGCGCAGAAGTGCCCTTCCTTGTCTGGACGGATCACTGGAATTTAGAATACATCCGTTCGACCAAGCGCCTCAATCCCCGCCAGGCGAGATGGGCACTCTTCTTCTCCCGTTTCGACTTTGCCCTCACCTACAGGCCAGGCTCGAAGAACGGGAAACCAGATGCCCTGTCCTGCATGCCCTGTCCTTTTTCTCGAAAGGTGAGGAGCCATGCACTCGACAAGACGCAATCCTGCCGAAGCAATGCATAATCGGCGCGGCACTTTGGAGAGTTGAGGAAACCGTTAAGTCGGCTCTCCTCAGCGACCCCGGACCGAGAAACGAACCCCCTGGTTGCCTCTTTGTTCCCCAATCTGCCTGGTCGACAGTACTGGCTTGGTCCCATGCCTCCAAGCTCACCTGTCATCCCGGTTTGGCTCGCACTATGGCCTTCCTCCATCGGCGGTTCTGGTGGCCATCCATGCGCAATTACGCACAGGCCTACATTGCTGCCTGTCCTACCTGCGCCCAGAGCAAGCAGTCCAATTGACCCAGCTCCGGGCTTCTGCATTTCTTACCTGTTCCTCGTCGCCCCTGGTCCCATTTGTCCTTGGATTTTGTTACCGGGCTGCTCTGTTCCGATGGAAACACTGTGGTCCTAACTGTCGCGGACAGGTTCAGTCAATACATCCGTTTAATTCCTTTACCCAAACTCCCCTCAGCTAAGGAGATGGCGGCCGACCGTGGACTGCTATTCACGTCCGCAGTATGGAAATCCTTTTGCCGTGCCATTGGCGCCAACATCAACCTCTCCTCCGGGTTTCATCCCCAAACCAACGGCCAGGCTGAGAGGGCCAATCAAATGCTAGGGTCCTCTCTCCGTTGCCTTGTGTCCTCTAACCCCGCCACCTAGTCATCCCAGCTCCTGTGGGTCGAAAATGCCCACAACACCCTTCCCACATCCGCAACGGGCACGTCCCCTTTCCAGTGCCTGTTTGGTTACCAGCCCCCGCTGTTCCCATCCCAGGAAAGAGAGCTGGTGGTGCCATCCGTCCAGGCCCACATTCGACGGTGCCACCGGACCTGGCACTGCGCCCTGCTTCGGACCTCCGGGTTTTACCGCGCGCAGGCTAACTGGCATCGGGTGCCAGCTCCCTCTTATGCAGTGGGGGACCGGTTTTGGCTGTCCACCAAAGACCTCCCTTTGCGTACCGACTCCTGCAAGCTTTCCCCCAGGTTTATTGGTCCCTTCACCATCGACAGGATCATCAACCCCGCTGTCGTCCGTCTCAAGCTGCCCCCCTCTCTCAAGGTTCCTCCCTCCTTCCACATGTCCTGCATCAAGCCTGTGCGTCACAACCCGCTCCTCCCTCCTCCTCCTCGGCCACCACCTCCGCGGATCATTGATGGGGGTCCTGCGTTTACAGTCCGTCGTTGGGGTCACTGTTTCCAGTACCTTGTGGACTATGTTCCCGAAGAGCGGTGCTGGATTTCCAGTAGTCATATCCTTGATCCGTCCATGCTCCGTGCCTACCATCATTGACGGCCGGGGGCTCCTGGTGGACCGCCTGGAGGTCTCCTCCCCTACAAGCACGCAGTAGAGGGCGCTCCTAAGGACCAGTGCGCACAAAACACCTGTCACCAAACACCACTCACACACTTGTCTCCACTCACCCCGTCACCACGCAAACTAGTACAACTCACTGCCACCTCTCCCCTGCCTGATCAGTGGTTCATGTTTACATGACACATCTCGTGTTTTCCAGTCTCTTGTCCTGCCTTCCCGTGTTCCAACCAATCGCCCGTTCCCGACTATTCTGCCTGAGCCCTGCCTGTACTAATGTTCCCCGCCGGTACTCTGATCTCTTGCCTGTCCCCAACGACTCTGCCCATTCCCTGACCGTACTTCTGCCACCTGCACGTTTACCGACCATCTGCCTGTCCCGGACTACTCTGCCTGCTGTTCGTCTGTGCCTTCGCCGCCGGTACGTGAGACGCCTCACCTCACGTCCCCATCCGTTCTGCCTGTCTCTTCCCCTCTCGCCCCCAGTCCGCGCTTGGGTCCTAACCTGCGTCCGTGACAAAGTCAGGGGGAGAAGTGTTCCTTTCTGTTTATTCACAATTTATAGTACATGTCTTACTTCTTCTATCAAAATGTCTTTGTGCTTCCCCAAATGTCCTGGTATTAAACAGCCCCTATATACTAGACCAAAATAAGACCATCACATCCTACTTTCTGGACGTCTGCCAATCATATAAGTGTATTATGCAAATGTATCCTAAGCTTGTTTGGTATAGTGTCCCTTCAGAGGTCTTTGGCTCCACACACATATCAAGTTGTTGGGCCCCTTCAATAATAGACAGCAGCTGTTCAGTATGTGCACCTCATAGAGCACCTACTAGCAAAACGTATTCATCTGTGTTGAGTTCATTTAACAAGAGTAAAGGACTAACATACATTTATGGCATTAGGAAAATACATGATTTCTCACAGTGGCCGGGATCTGTTTGTTCCTCCTCCTACACCTCTCTGTAAAGAGATCCTGCAGGGATGGCAGGTCAGACCATGATGTTAGAGTGAAGAGACCAGGTCAAGTCATCGCTGAAGTTGACTCCAAGGAACGGATGTTGGATTTGAGGCTATACCTTCGTTGTTATTTTCAAACAGATATGTTTTTGTTCATAAATTGTTATTTGTTTGACCTGTTAGTATTTAGTATGTATTTATGTTAGGAGGAAAGTTGGAGCTGCCTGTATGTTTTGCGTACAGTTCAGTTTTTTTATTGTTATGAGATTGCTATGTGGCACATCAGTGCAAGTACAGTAGGTTGTGGTATAGAAATATAATCTGTAGGAATGTCCTGATCAATCAATTCACTCAAGCCCTGGCCAAGGCCCCAAAATGTCTGCTTATCTCCTCTTGCCTGGTCGCGAATCACTTTGTGCTCTCTTATAAAAAATGTATGTTGCTGTCATCCCAAATGACCATAGAAGTTAGCTACTGTACACAAAGATCTTATTTACCAGAAAAGTTGACTCAGAACATATTGTTCTTAACAGCAATGACCTGGAAGCAATTGAGGTTGACTGCCTTACAGCCTTGCTCAGGAACAGAACAGTTCCTTGTCTGCTCGGTGGTTAGCAACCTTTTGGAAACCAGTCATCAGCTCTAACCACCAGTCTCCTGTACATAACTTGTAAAAGAAGCGTGAATACATATCATCTCAATATTATTTTCTCTTTTCTGTTTCTATCTTGCAGGTATTTATGAGCAGACATTTCTTCTATTACTGCAGTGAACCCGTCCTGGATGTGAAAATAGCTTTTTGTCAGGTGTGTGTTCCTTACAGGTAAAATCAGGTACAGTATTAATTGACTTCCATTCCCCCTTCATTAATTGTATCTGTTTGTTAGTTAAAGAGGGAAACTGTATTTGCAATGTTTTATTATTTTTGTTAGGGCATGCGCAGCACAATTAAAAGACTACTGTACTTGAAAATGGGGTGGGGAGAAAACATGCAACAGGATCACTTGTGCTATAATGGGCTTTATGGCTACTGTGACATCTGTTGAACTGCATGGTCTGTTTGCATCTTATTCAAAAAACACACTGGTACCGTACCTTTGTTTCTGTCTTTGGCTTGGAACTTACTGTTCTTTTTAGCGCTCTTGTTATGGATGGTAATAATTGTTGTGTCTTCCGAGAGTAGTGGGATCACATACTGCTGATATTGGGGTAATCTGATGCCAGTAGAAATGTAAAATCAATGAAAGAATATTGTTTGACTGAAGCTCATTTGACCTTTTGGTATGTACAATACTCCACACTGTTTGTATTGCAGTCACTTACAGCATTTGAACATTAAGAGAAATTTGAAGACTATATATATATGTTGCTGAAGATTTGGGGGTCACTTAGAAATGTCCATGTTGTTTAGAAAGGAAAACACATTTTTTGTTGGTTAAAATGACATCAAATTTATCAGAAATGTGGTGTAGACATTGTTAATGTTGTAAATGACTATTGTAGCTGGAAGTGGCAGATCTTTTATGGAAAATTTACATAGACATACCGAGGCCCATTATCAGCAACCATCTGAGTATCTGGGGCATCAGCAATTGTGGGTTCGATTACAGGCTCAAAATGTCCAGAAACAGAAATGAAAGGTTATTCCATGTGAGAAATTGCCCAGAAACTGAAGATGTTTGTACCCTTTGCACAACTTCCTTCACAGAACAGCGCAAACTCTCTCTAACCGGATTAGAAAGAGGAGTGGGAGGCTCTGGTGCACAACTGAGCAAGAGAACAAATATTTTAGAGAATTTTAGGTTAAGGTGTTCAGCTGTAATTGCTGCAAAGGGAGAATTCTTAGATGAACGTTTGAAGGACACAATTATATTAATTAAAAACCATTATTTATAACGTTGACAATGACTGTATTTCCTACTGACTTTGCTGTATGTCCTATTTAATTTAATTTCATATATGTTTATTTGGAAAACAAGGACATTTGTAAGTGACCTCAAACATTTGAACAGTAGTGTATATGTGTTTATAAATTGTTTTTAATACAGCCAGAGATGACTGGATGAATTGTAATTCAATCTGTTTTTGAATCAGTTTTTCTTATCAAATAAAAGCTTTTTAAGGGCCCCAACTTATTCAATGAATTATAGCAATTACTTTAAATCTTTGTTTATTACGTTTATTTGCCAGCAGTTGGGATTAGAGAAACTGGTCTTTTTGACTGAACTGCAAAGATAGGAAAATTAACTTATTTCTGTGTTGCTTTTGGGGTATGGATGGATTATGGATGCATGTGTGGAAAGTCAGTTACTAGATGGGTTATACATACAGAGTCGTGTGGGTCGCTTGTGGTTTGTTTACTTTGCATGTACCACTGGCATTTCCATGGCTGCGGGTTAATTTCACAGGAGGAGTGTGTACCTATTCTGATGTCTTTGTAGAAATAGTTTTTTTTCTGCAATTCAAATCAGCTCAAAATATACATTGAAAATGGATTGGGCTGCCTGTGTGATTTAGTTCTGAGGGCTATAATATAAAACAGGTGGAATTGGTTAGCCAGCTAACTTTGACAAACATGAACAGATAACTTTTATTTTTACAGTTCCTTAACATATGAACTAACGCATGTATGTGGTTTTAGTTGACAAGTGGACAGTGTAAGCTATCTTTCAATATTTTGGTTAATTTATCTGGTTTATTTGTCAGTTGTCTGTGAAGTGTCTTATAAGCAAACAAGGGTAGGAGGAAATGGAGTGAATAACAATGCCTATATATGAATTTGTGCCTATTCCACCAGTCAGATGTATATAGATGTTTATTATACAGGATGAATAAATAACGTATAGTTTCATACAGCAGACATAGTCAGTATGTATTAACAGCAATTTTACTTGAAGTGAATGAACCACAAAAATTGACAACTTCAATCATTTATCTGGCTGAAATTTGAGCTAGTCAGAGAAGTGAAAGTGACATCATTGATCTTTGTATGTTTGTTTATTACAGGGTTTTGGTAAACAAGTGGATGTGTCATATATCGCCAAGCATTACAACATGAGCAAAAGCAAAGTGGACAACCAGTTCTACAGTGTGGAAGTAGGAGATTCCACCTTCACTGTTCTCAAACGCTACCAGAATCTTAAACCCATTGGTTCGGGAGCTCAGGGAATTGTCTGGTGAGTACTGAAATGCTCATTTTATATTCATTATAGGGGAGTGCTGCAGTATACAGACAAATGTGACTGAAAAGCAATATTGGTTGCTGTATAATGTGTTAGTCAGTCCATTTAGGATTCAGGAGGTATTTTAACATGGACTACGGATGTGTTCTTTGCATAACAGTCTTTGCAGTGAAGCACTACTATGTGTTGTGGTGCTTGATTTCCATATTCGGTATGTTTGTGTAATATGAAAAACTGATTTTGATGAAGCAGATGTTTAATAGGTTTTTCACTTGCATTCCTTTGGTTTTTGTCTAACTTGCTGGCAGATTTTGAATGGTTTGGTAGACTTTTCGTGTTCTTGGCATGAAGGAAATATATTTGTACTTGACACCTCATGGTAGACTTTGCCAGTTGTTAAGAAAACCAAATCAATTCCTACTCAAAAAAGAATCACTTTGTTCATAATAGACTTCTTACTAGATACCCTGACAAATTCCAAACAACACTATGAATTAAATAAGCTAATATACATTATAAATAATCTAACAACAGTTTTATTCAAAGCTAACAACAAACACTTATTTTTAAACTGCTTGTGTGACATGATGTCAGATTGTTAATTTGACAGATTGTACAGGGAGTGGACAAATCGATGGAAACACATAACAATGTATTAATATACAGGAGTAAGGCTATCCCTTGCCTTCTGAACAGCTCAAGAAGTAAAGCCTCCAGTTCTTTGAGGAATAAAGGAGGCGGAAATCTACTTCGCACTCCAGAACTTCCTTTAAAGGTTCAATTATGTTAAGATCGAGTGACTGGGGAGGGCATGTGAGTGCTTTTGATGTCATCGTGGTGTTTATAAAGCTACTCTTGAATTTGTTTAGCAGTCTGTCATCATTATCATCCACGAATAATTGAACATCATAAGGAAACAGTGTTTCACACAAGATGGCTGCCAATACGATTATGGATCCCCACCATTTTTAACGGTTGACAGTAGACACTGTGGGCTGAAGGCATGCTTTAGAAATGTTAAACCCATCCGGATGTAGGAAATGGGGTGAGAGATGACTCATCAGACTATTTCCATTGCTCAGAAATCCAGGTTGGAGTACAGACTGGGTCACAGAGGTGCTGATTCAATTCTGTTCACATTTTTTATGCTGTACATCTGGGGGATTGAGCAGATATCCTGTTGATGTTCCGTCTGTCACTGTCAGCTTCAACTTGCAACTATTACTCCTCTAGGCCAATACATTTTGTCCATATTTGTTATATGCTGTCATGGTTTTTGAGATTGTCCTCTTTGACACACGTTTTTTTTGGTGGGGAGAGTAGATCAGCCATGAGCAAGCAGACATTATCTGCTTGCTCGTATGAATTAGATTAGATTCAACTTTGTTGTCATTGAACAGTACAATTACAGTACAACGAAATGCAGTTAGCATCTAACCAGAAGTGCAAATAGAAAAGTACCAAAAATGTGGGATGTATAGATATGCAAATACAGTACAAATTGCAATTCTGTATATGACATGAAGGCAAACTGAAGGTAGCGTGTGCAACTGAAAGCATCATTATCAGACATTGCTTATCGTGTCATAAGTAGAAAGAGAGTAGTGCGACAAGGTCCCTGAAAGGCAGTTGGGTGGATGGGTATGGTTTGTTTTGGGTACAGAGTTCATCAGAGTTACAGTAGTTGGGAAGAAACTGTTCCTGAGCCTGCTGGTGTGGGAATGAAGAGACCTGTACCGCCTGCCTGATGGTAGAAGGGCAAACAGTTTGTGGCATGGATGTGAAGTGTCCCTGATGATGCAGCGCACCCTATGCAGACACCACTTGCACGGGAGATCTACAGCGGTAAAAGTTTACAAGGATCTTGGAAGACTGGTGGGCATTTCTCAGCCTCCTCAAAAGTACAAGTGCTGCTGTGCTTTTTTAGCCAGGCTTGAGGTGTTGAGGATCCAGGAAAGGTCCTCAGAGATGTGAACACCGAGCAATTTTAAGTTGAGCACATGCTCCACCACAGCTCCATTCATGAGAACAGATCGGTCATTTTGGCTAAACACAGTTGACTGCTTCCGCATTGACACAATGGTTGCAGTCTTGAAACACGTGGGGACAACCGACTGAGCCAGTGACAGGTTGAAAAAAATGCCCAACAAATGCTCAGATAAGTATACAGATATATTCAATAAAGTAGAATATTGTGGAAAAGTTAATTTTTCAAATCAAAAAGTGACACCTTCATATATTCTAGATTCATTGGACATAAAGTGAAACATTTCAATCCTTTTTTATTTCAATCTTGTTTATTATGGCTTACAGCTCAAAAATACAGTATCTCAGAATATTAGAGTAATACATGTACAGTACAGAAATGTCAACCTGAGAAGAGCTCTAACTTTTTCAAGAAGACTTTGCCATAGTACAGACTGAAACATGTCATGCTGAATGGATAGATTATGGAAGACTGTTCAATCTACTTTTTTTAAATGAATCCATACATTGGTTTTAATTCCAGTTGTATCGTCCAGAAGACCCAGATAAAATATTACAGGTAATAAACTCAAATATACTAATAAAAGGTAGACTATGTTTATAGAATACAATTATAAGAAATGTGTCTTCTATTTTTATTTAGGTATATGGAGAGTTACGTTCATTCCAAAGTATAATAGGATTGTTGCAGAAAGGAAGCTAAAATTAAAACCAGCCTGCTACCTATTAAAAGCCATGCATGGCTAAACATTTCTATTATAAATCATAATATGTATCTTTTCCATTGGCAGCACAGGCAACAGTGGCGGTTTTAGCAAATTTTACCTGCGGTGGCAAATGAGTTTCAAGAGTTTCTGGTGGAGGCAGAGGTTATTTCCCTTAGACAAATAAAAAATGTTGAGACTTTGTTTCCTGTATTCTGGTTATTTTTTCATGCATGTGCATAATAATGAGACATTGAAAAACTTGAACACAACCTATTTCTAATAGAAGTCAACAATTTCAGATTTTTATTTAACACACACGATTTTCTCCTTTAACATTTCCATTATGTTGTGACCATGAAGTTATTGACTTGATAAATGTTAGCTAGCTACTGGGTTTAGCTACTTAGTGTCATCCTTAACCAGTTACCACAGAGTGGGAAACTACCACAGATATGGCGCATTTAAAACTGGCTAATTATTCTGAGACATATAGTATGGTAGTAATGACTATGTGTGGCCATGTTATAATATATTTTCCACTGCTACAGTGACAGTGGCACTAAATGAGGCTAGTCTAATGTTATGTTGTGTTTGCGTGTGCTGAACTGGACAATGTACACTGAACAAAACTCTAAATGCCACACTCTTGTTTTTGCCCCAATTTCTCTTGAGCTAAACTCAAACATCTAAGAC
>JACXGJ010014775.1:0-14379 GCA_016801105.1 Esox niger
ACGGGAGAGGAGACAGGCTTCACCTCAGTGTGGTAGTAGTGTTAGTGAAAGACATTATGTCCTGAAGGAGCCACACGGGAGAGGAGACAGGCTTCACCTCAGTGTGGTAGTAGTGTTAGTGAAAGACATTATGTCCTGAAGGAGCCACACGGGAGAGGAGACAGGCTTCACCTCAGTGTGGTAGTAGTGTTAGTGAAAGCCATAAATGCCTCTTTAATATAGTGGTAATCAGGGTGGTAATTTGGACAGAATTGTCCCTTATTGTTGCCAGACGTGTTGGCTGGGGCCAACACACACACACACACTCCCGATGTCAAAGGAGTGAGGAGTAATTCACACCATATGCCAGAGAGCTGGGCGGGCGGTGTGTGTGTGTGTGTGTGTGTGTGTGTGTGTGTGTGTGTGTGTGTGCACGCTCAAAGGTGTGTGTGCCGCCAAAGCCCAGGTCAAACCAACATAAGAGTGGGTTCCAGTGCTAGTATCCCAGTGATTTTGAGCGTGAAGGTGTGTGTGCCTGGTGTGTGTGGCATTAGTGGTGTGTGTTTTAATTGCGGCCTCAGCAGAAGTAGGAGTCGTGTTTGATACAGATGGTTTTCATCGTTTATATCGTCAGTTGGACGGGTTCCTTCCAGTCTCACTCTCTCTGACTCACTCCATGCTTCTCTCCCTCCGTTCCTCTCTTTCATTTCTTTCTCTCTCTCTCCATCTTTCGAACTTTCTCCATCCCTCAATCTCTCATGCAATCTCTGTTTCTTCCTCTGTCCCCGTCTCTCCCACTCATACTCACCCTAACCCTTTTCCCTCCTCACACTGCTGATCTCGCTCAGGGCTTTGCAGTTCATCTGCTTTTCCCAGTCCGTTTTCTCCAACCCTTATGTTCCAGTAACAAGACGGATGTTGAGGAGACCATTACTAATATCAACAACAATATACTTTAGCGCTGACATTATTTATCTTGTGAAATGTTCTTTTGTCAGAAAGCTGATTGAGTAATAGTTTCCAGTTTGGGGAAGCGTGGTGTGTCAGTGTCTGTCAGTTAGGTTGGCCAGCCACACGCCCCTGCTGCCCTTCCTCCCCCCACCTCGTTTTTTCATGAATCAATATTTACTGAGTAACCTTCCCCCCTTTCAGAGTGTCAGGAAGCCAATGTGCATCCTGCTGTCCCCCCCCCCCACTTCGCCTCACCCACTCTGCTGATTTATGATGTTTGTGTTTACGCTGTGTGTGTGTGTGTGTGTGTGTGTGTAAATACTTGGTTTTGTATGTGTGTGTGTTTGTGTGTGTGCGTGTGTGTGTGTGTGTGTAAATACTTGGTTTTGTGTGTGTCAGTGTGTGTGTGTGTTTGTGTGGTGGTGATAGGTGTGTCTTGAGTGTTTTGTACAGATTGAGTCTTTTTCATGTGTTCAAACAGACATGAGCAAAGGTAACTCTCCCCCTGACACAAAGACTGTCTGTATCCGCACATGCATATTCAATTAACACTGGCTGCAGGGCCCAAACGGAATGATCACATTGGAGGTATAGGAGAGGGAGGAGGATGGAGAGTCTTAGGTTTTGGGGTTCTGTTAACAAACCCAAATAGACCACCCAGGACCCCCCAGGAAAGCAACACCAACTTAACCAAATCACAAGAAAACCAAAAGAGTACAATTTGACACTGAATAAAATCAGCAAAAAAGTTGGAAAACCGAGACTATAGACAGGGAGAGTCACAGTAACTGAACCCAAAGGAAGACAATACCTGACTATGTAGTGACTCAGGAAGCACAGCCTTACTGTTGATAGTGGTTACCATAGGCAACTTTGAAAGTCAGGTCTGCTTGACCCTGCCCACGGGTGGAAACTGAGCTGCACCTCCTTAACTACTGCCAAATGTATGACCACAATAGAGACACATGTTTCCCTACTATGATGCAAAACAATGTCAAGTCAAACATTGACAAACTCCCGTTTCTGTTAGGCGCAACATTGCATTGGGCAGTAACAAGACTTGCAACCTGTTGCCATGTGAAACAGACAACTAGTGGTGCCCAGACAACACTGTAAACATTGACCTGAAGAGGGAGGGTGGCTTTCAGATGGTGTTTACCAGGAGAATGTCAGTAGCTGGTACTGAAGGGCAGAAAGAGATGGAATGAGAGCAATATTGAGTCAGAGGTCTGTGGAGCAGACACACACCATATTGACACACACACACACACACACACACACATATTCATACATACACACACACAGATACATACACACACAGACACACACACACACACACACACACACACACACACACACACACACACACACACACACACACACACACACACACACACACACACACACACACACACACACACACACACACACACAGATACATACATACACACACACACACAGATACATACATACACAGACACAGATCCGTACATACACACAGATTCACGGACACACTACATCCTGAGCAGGGCCTACCTGGTGCCCATATGAAACAGGATGGGAGAGAGAGACGGAGTGAAGAAGGGAGAGCCAGGTGGTTTAGGAACGAGTGGGAGGAAAGGGGGGAGGAGGGGGCACGGGAAAACCCAGGTAGGGATGTAGGGAGATGGGGGAGGTACACGGGAGGGAGGGGCTCACCCTGTGTTATGCCAGGTGTGGATCTGGCGTTGAGGAGATCAGGCTTGGTAGAGGCCCTGGGTGTTGGTGTGTCTGTGTGGCTCGCTGCCAGCTTTCGCCGTGTGTTTATTAGTGTGTGTCTGTGAGTAATGACTGGCCGCACCTGTGAGTGTGTGTATAAATATACGTATCTGTTGAATGGGTGATCAGGTGACAGAGACCCTCCACATTGTCTAACCTCTGCCTGTCTGCCTCTCCCCTCCCTCCCGCCGTCTCTCTCTCTCTCTCTCCCTCACCAGGCCCTCCAGGCAGCCAGACAGTTCCTCCTCCAACAAGCCTCGGGACTCAACTCCCCCAGCAGCAATGAGGTCAAACAGAACCCTGTGCAGGTCAGAGCAGACACACACACAACCACACACACACATTCAAGCGCACATGAAGTAGTCCAGCCTACACACACTCCCATGATTCATAGTCACTGATAGTCATATTGTGTTGATATCAAGTCTCTAGTATGTCTCTGACCTCTCCCTGCTGAAAGGGCCTGATGGATGCACATTCCAAGGAGTGAGCCATAGGTGTGCACGTGTCTCAGTGTTAATGTATCGCCATGTCAGTGGTACAATTACCCCTCCATCTCTCGCTCCTTTCCCTCCCTATCTCACTCCCTCTCTCCCTCTCTCTCTCTCTCTCTCTCTCTCTTCCTCTCTCTCTGTCTCTGTGAATGGGGTCTTTGTAGTTATGGGGCACTGGGCTGTTTTCAGTGTTGAATTCCTCAGTGAGTAAAGAGCGTGGGGTTAGCTGGAGTGCAGGATCCCCACTGACAGACAGATACACGCACACACACACTCACGCACACACGCACACACACACACACGTTTCTCAGCACACTCCCAAAGCCACGCATACACACAGATTGTTTTCCCCTGACTCCTGTTGCGGTGTGTCTGGATGAAAAGGGGTAGCTCCGTGCTGCTGACCGTTCTGGAAGAGCAGCGGGGATTCGCGTTAGGGCCTCTTTTAGTGTCGTGCTCTATTCATTAACAATTAGTTACTACATTACACGTATTCTGCGACTGCTAGAAAGATGAACAAGAAATCGAGATTAGGTAGATATCAGAGAGAGATGTCGAAAACAAAGAGATGAGGTAGAATTTAGAAAGAGATGAGGAAGAAAAGCGGAGAGAAATGAGATGGAATACAGAGAGATATGAGATAGAGAATGAGAGATTAGGTAGAACAGTGAAGTAAGAGAGATGAAGTGAATGATATATAAAGAGAGATGAGGTAGAAAACAAAATGAGGGAGATGAGACGGAATCCACAACCCAGTCTGACTCAACCAAATCACGAGAAATCAAAAAGAAAGCTTTTAGACAATTCTGAAGGAATCAACCCAAAAAAAAGAGCAAATTGGAATGATACCTTAAAAGGAATGATGGCCTTAGAAGTAAGAACACAGTGACAGAATACCTGACCACTGTAAAAAGGAAGAGAATGCACAGCCTTGCTGTAGAGAGAAGCCACCATAGGCAGACCTGACTAGTGAAGAAAGACAGACTATGAACACACTGCCCAAATGTATGACCACATTAGAGCCACATATTTTCCTCAGATCATACTGTACCACAAAGAATTTGAAATACAATCAAACACTGAGAAACGTCCATATTTGTTAGGGGAAATACTGCAATGTGCAATAACAGAAGCAAGATCGTCTGACCATCTGCCATGAGGGAAGGGAAACCAGTGGAGCACAAACAGTACTGAACCTAAGCCAGATGTATGTCTTTGTTTTCCCTTGTCATTCCCATTCGTAACTATTTACACATTTTTACATCATTGTACGTCGCTTATAACATAATAATTAACATGCCTTTATACTTTTAAAACTTGTGCATTGTCTATTTTAAATTGAAGGCAAAGATTCCCATACAAATAGTTTTAATTGAGATGAGGCAGAACTGCAAAATGAGGTAGTTGAGCTATATGAGCTAGACAGAAAATATAAGGCTGTGCTGACTTAGGTTAGTTGGATTAAAGGATTCTACTTAATTGATTTGATCTGATCTACCTCACTGTATATCTGTAATAACACACACTCAGATATTCACTTAATTCTGGTCCATTCCATCTTGTTCTTTCTCCTCTCCCTGCTTTAGGAGCTCAGGTGTTTTCCTTTCTTCTTCTTTCTTTTTCATTTGTGTTATTTGTTTGGTGTCTGGCCTCAGTTCCCTCTGTACTGCAGCCCAGGGCGTCACCACTGGAGGAGCTGTCACTGTCCACCTCTTTCTTCACCCCACATCCCCTCTGAGCCCTGACTCACCAATGTGTGAGTGTGTGTGTGTGTGTGTGTGTGTGTGTGTGTCTGTGCGCATGCGGCACTGCGTGTGTGCGCATGCTAGAGTTTCTCAATCTCTAGCTGTGCTCCAAGTGACTATAAACTCAACAGCACCTGGCCATCAAGAGCCCCTTGTTTTTTTAATCTTTTTATTGAAAGGAATCATTTAGCATTTCATATCTTCCCCGCTCCACTGGAGTAATTTAAGCAATCATGCAATTGCAGAGCTGTAGAATGAGTGAGAGGGTGTGTGAGTGATTACTGCAGGGGAAAAGGCATTTAATCCAGTCAATTCAGAGCAGCCACTGGTGACATGGCGACTGGTGACATAGCGACTGGTGACATGGCGACTGGTGACGCGGCGACCGGTGACACGGCGGTGGCCGGTGACACGGCGGCTCACTTCAGTCACAAAATGGCTGCTGCGCGGCTTGGACCCCGCCGCGGCTCTCACACATGCAAATGAGGCCTAACGAATAATGGAATCTTCTGGAGCTCAATAATTAGATGGTTCTCTTCTCTCTGAGGGAGGGGGATAATGGGGGGTTGTACTTGTCTTTCTTTGTCTGAGTCCTCAGGAGAAAGCTGGGTTCTGCCAGACGATTTCTTCCCGCTTCCCTCCCTCTCTCCATCACATCTCCGCGTATCACCTATTGTACTCTCGTCCGTTTTACACGTCAGAATAGAACGTTTGGGGAGGACTGAAGACAGGTCTTAAATAGCGTGATCCCTTTCCCTCAAGGCCTCTGGTCGAGAGTAGCCTGTTGGGGAAACAGCCATCTGTGTCTTCTGGAAGAGGGCTGAACGGGTTCATGTGCAGAAGGGGGTGATTACACAGGGCAGCTTAACACGTACGTCTGACCTACCACGTGCACATCACAATGATTCGGTGCCACCCACACTTGGCACACATACACACCCTTTTGTGGCACTTGGCACAGCCACACGGTTGGTAGTGTTGGCACATGTACATTTGGCTTCAGCCCATACATACGTGTGTGTAATTGAATAGCGTGGAGTGTCCTGCTTTCATGTATTATTAAGGAGCTTGTTTAATTAGAAAAAAAATGAAAAGACTCATTACTGAAATGCTAATTAGCTTCCCCCCACTGTCTTGTCTGTGTCACTGCAGCGGGCCTGGCACAGCCACTCAGAGAGGACAGACCTGGGGGGAGGGGCCCCTGGGGGGAGGGGCCCCTGTGGCCTTGTTACAGGTCAACCAACTGATGGAAAAACCCTATGTTCACATAACATTGCTTATTCAGTATTGACTTTAGGTAACTTTAGCGTCTTTTGGGAATGGAGTTCAGAACTAACACTTGGAAAAAGTATTTTCTGACCGTGTGTCACAACAGATTGAACACCATTTTAATGGGTCACGATATAGAGGTTAAAGGTCATTAGCTCTAGTCTGACCCTGAAACAGACTTATAGGCCAGGCTTTCCTAAAATGTATCTATATTGGCCTCTATGAATGTAGCAAAATAGTTTTGTGACATCTCGACCACTGCATCGCAGTGCTGTGCTGTCCACCACAGTCTAGGTTTCCCGGCGTGAGCATTAACTTGTCAACATGTGTCAGGGGCTCTGATGGGGCGGAGCATATTGACCAGTTAGAAGGCTTCGTTGAAAGTTATGACATAGGAGGCTTCTTTGAAAGAGTCTTTCTTTAGCTCATCAGACTCCAGTGGCTCCTTGTGGTCGGTTTGGGGGACTGCAAGCTAGCTGACGTTGTAGACTGAGTAAGTGTGACCTCACACACACTGGCCTGGCTAACTTCCTGGTTGGATAAGCAGTGGGACAATTTCTCTTAACTTACTGGCCATATTTCCTCATTTGGCTAGTTACATTGATTCATATTTAGCCAAGACTGGCTGTGAGAGCCAAGCCAGCTAGCCCAGCGAACCAGGCTTGGACCTCAACAGTACAGATGCAATGCTTTTTTCCCAAAGTGTTTTTCCCAAAGCACTTATTTTGTTCACTCAATGGAAGTGCTTAGTTGGCAGTTTCTCCTTTTATTTGATAGAGAGGGCTACCAGGGTTACATGGTGTTCTGACAGTGTGTGGAAGAGGATGGGGGGGTTAGGGTCTGGGGCTGAGGGGAAGGCAGGATGAAGGGGCTGGATGAGGAAGGGGAGGCAGGATGAAGGGGTTGGATGAGGGAGGGAAGGGGTGAAGGGGGAGGGTTTGGGTCTGGCTAGTGGAGTGTGAAACTCTATTTTGTGATTTGAAACATGAGTGAAATCAGTAATGAAGGCCGGTCAATAACGGCCTCTTACACTTCCCTCTCAAGTGCCCGAAGTGTGTGTGTCGTTCCCTCTGTTGTGTGACACTGGAAATGTGTTGTCATTTTTATTGTGAGGCACTGGGGCGTTAGATAGAGGGAGAGAAGTAGAAGGATTTTCCATTTGAACTTGTAGGTCTCAGGCCGTCCACTCCAGAAGAGTTTTTCCATTTGTCTGGCCCCTGTCAGGGAAGTGTGTGTGTGTGTGTGTGTGTGTGTTTGTGTGTGTGTGTGTGTGTGTGTGCATCCTGTGATAGTGATAGTGGACACCGGGCTAGACAAGCCTCAGTACACCGTGACAGATCACCTCAGCCCCCCAACCAGATCCCCAGACCCCACAGATAATCCCTGCCCTGTTACCTCAGGTCCCCCTCCCCCCAAACGTCTTCCGTGCAAACTAGAGACAGACTTATGCTGCCCTGTACTTTTATTCTAAATAGTATGCCTCATCAGTATGTAACAGTAGAATGTTTAAAAATACATGTAAATGTGCATGTTGCATTCTTTCCTCCCTTGTTTTGTCAAATTCTATTCATCTAGATAGTTCTGTACACTTCCCATTTATATTATTATCTTTAATTCCCAAGAAAGCCCACTCAACTGCTACTAATCAAAAATATGAGGGAGCGGTTGGAAACAAACAGGATTTCGTATTCAGTAATGCCAGATCAATATAGATGACAAATAGGTTGATATGAACAGACAGTTGTAAATTGCATAGTTCAATCAGTACCCAGTATTAGACTGAGTTATACAACACCTGTCTATCATCATGACTCAACACCCCCCCCCCCGTTGCGCTCCACACCTGGTTTCGCTCATCAGTTCCCCCTGAGAAATGTGGCCCCTGGTCTGGTAGAGATTAAAGTAAGGGGCAGTGGGAAGGAGGGAGAGTTTCAGACAATAGAGATATTTATGTCTGCTCTCCCTCACCCCCGTTCTCTGCTCCATTTCCCCTACTCTCCTTCTCACTTGCACTCTCTCTATGTTAATGAAGTATAAAGACTAATAAGCCTGAAGTTCACTCTGCCCTCCAACATAGGATCTCCATCTCTTCAGTCCTCCAACATAGGTCCTATATCTCCTCCATCTTCCAACATAGGATCTATACCTCCTCAACCCTGCAACATAGGATCTCCATCTCCTCAGTCCTCCAACATAGGTCCTATATCTCCTCCATCTTCCAACATAGGATCTATACCTCCTCAACCCTGCAACATAGGACCTCCATCCCCTCAATCCTCCGACATAGGACCTATACCTCCTCAATCCTCCAGCATAGGACTTCCATCCCCTCAATCCTCCAACATAGGACCTATACCTCTTCAATCCTCCAATATAGGACCTCTATCTCCTCTATTCTCCAACATACGACCTCCATCTCCTCAATCCTCCAACATGGGACCTTCATCTCCTCAATAGTCTTACACAGGACCTCCATCTCCTCAAACCTCCACCATGGGACCTCCATCTCTTCTCTCCTCTTACATGTGACCACCATCTCATCAATCCTTTAACATAAGACCTCCATCTCCTCACTCCTTCAACATAGGACCTACACCTCTTCAATCCTCCAACACAGGACCTCCATATCCTCGATCTTCCATCATAGGACTTCCATCTCCTTTATCCTGCCACATAGGAGTTCTACCTCCTTTATCTTCAAAAACAGGACCCCTACTTCATCTACCCTTCAACATAGCACATTAACCTCCTTAATCTTTCCACATACAGTTAGGTCTGGAAATATTTGGACACTGACACAACTTTCATAATTTTGTCTCTGTACACTACCACAATAGATTTGAAATGAAACAACAGATATGCAATTGAAATGCAGACTTTAGCTTTTATTCAAGGGGTTGAACTAAAATCTTGTTTGAAACGTTTGGGAATTGCAACCATTTTCATAAACAGTACCCTTATTTCAGGGGCTCAAATGTAATAGGACAAAATAACACAATCATAAATAAAATTTTAATTTTTAATACTTTGTCGAGAATCCTTTGCAGGCAATGTCTGCTTGAAGTCTGGAACGCATGGACATCACCAAACACTGGGTTTCCTCCTTTGTGATGCTTTGCCAGGCCTTTACAGCGGCTGTCTTCAGTTATTGTTTGTTCATGGGTCCTTCTGCCTTAAGTTTTGTCTGCAGTAAGTGAAATGCATGCTTGATCGGGCTGAGATGATGTGATTGACTCGGCCATTGCAGAATATTCCACTTCTTTGCCTTAAATGACTCCTGGGTTGCTTTCGCAGTATGTTTTGTGTCATTGTCCATCTGTAAAGTGAAGCGCAGTCCAATCAATTTTGCTGAATTTTGCTGAATCTGAGCAGGCAATAAATCCTTATACACTTCAGAATTCATCCGGCTGCTTCTGTGTCCTGTCATATCATTAATAAACCCTTGTGACGCAGTGCCATTGGAAGCCATGCATACCCATGCCATCACAATGCCTCCACCGTGTTTTACAGATGATATGGTGTACTTTGGATCATGAGCCATTCCAAGCTTTTTTCGTACTTTTTTTGGATCATGAGTCATTCTGGTACAGGTTGATCTTAGTTTCATCTGTCCAAAGAATGCTGTTCCAGAACTGGGCTGTTTAAAATTTTTTTTTTTTTTAGCCAAGTCAAATCTGTGAAGGGGTTTTTCTTTACCATGGAGAGGATCCTACGATTATCCACCACTGTTGTCCAGGACGTTTTGTGTTGCAGAGCTCACCAATGCATTCTTTTATCCTCAGAGTGTACCAAACTGTCTCTCTGACTTATTTTTTTGCAGCCTAAAAGGATGGCCTGTTTGCTTTGCATTGAGAGCTTTTTTGACTGCATGTTGTGGGTTCACAGCAACAGCTTCCAAATGCGAATGCCACACCTAGAATCAACTCCAGAACCTTCCCTGATTTATGGATGAAGAAATAACAAAGGAATAGCCCTCACCTGTCCATGAAACAGCTTTGAGTCATTTGTCCATTTACTTTTGATCCCTTGAAAAAGAGGGGCTACATATTAAAGATCTGTATTTTCTAAACCCTTCTTCCGATTTGCATGTGAATACCCTCAAATTAAAACAGAGAGACAGCACTCTAAGCCCATCTTCATTACTTAACTGTAAATTGAATATATTTTGGTAAACTGACAAAATAACAAAACTTGTGTCTGTGTCCAATACTTTCCTCTTATTTCCTCTTATATAGGAGCACCACTTTACCAACTTACAACTCAAATGACCAATGACCATAGATGTTGAGTGTGAAACACAGAGAGGGAGGAAAGGAGCAACAGAGGGCTGCAGGTCGATGGGGCGAGAAATTAGGGAATGACAGAGTTAACAGGATGATAAAGGAAAAAGAGGAACAATAACTAATGCCTGTCCGTCTGTCAGTGGATGTATGTGTGTAGGAGTGTGTTCGAGTGTGTGTGTGTGTGTGTGTCAGTGGTCCCTGGCGGAGCGAACAGGGAGATTCTTAGTGACAGGGATAAACAGCATGGGTTTGGGTCCTAATGCAAGAGGGGGACGTGAGGGAGAAGAAGAGAAGAGAGAAGAGAAGGGGAGCCCTGTCATTCTTTCCCTCTTGTTTAAACCCCGATAGAACGTCAGGCAGGACAGATCACTTAGATGGAGAGGATGTTTATATTGTGATTATAGGATCCTTTCTCTCTTCCACACAATACTCCTCAGGCCCTCACGTACTCAGGCAAAATGGAGCACAAACACACACAGGATACCCAGAATATTGCTGCGTCAGTCCGTTTATCGGGTTTTCACAGAGGGCCACAGAAACCACCTTACTCACGCACCATTTCGGAACGGATTTAGCAGGAATGTTACCGGCAACGAAACAATATGCGCGTGCACGTGTGTGTGTGTGTCTGTGTGTGTGTGTGTGTGTGTGTGTGTGTGCTCTAGGTGTACTGCAGCACTCCGTGTGATAATTGGTCATTAATATGAGTTGGCAGAGGATCCTCTGGAGAATGCACACTGTTCCTTCATTTAAATACGCTCTCTGCGTGTGTGTTTAAATACGTTCATTTATTGCACAGCTCATTACAGCAAGGCTGGCCTTTGCAGAGAACCCCCCCAAAACAGCCTTTGAGTGTTCTTGTCAAGCCCATCCAAAGCTCTGTCTTCAGCCATACAGTGGGGTTGTGATCCTGCAGGAGATCAGAGAGGCAGCTTTACATCCAGGAACGGTGTATCCTGGCTGCATGTGGCCGGTGGGGTTAGTGGCTGGTCCACGAGGGCTGCTCCGTCCGTAAGACACTGAAAACAGCTCCACTCTCCCGTCTGGAACTACGGCTCATCAAGGGAGCGGCGCTGAGAGATCGCGGCTCATTGAAATGCATGATACATCTCCCTCTCTCCCTCGCTCCCTCTCTCCATCCCTCTGGGAAGGGAGGCATTTTCCTCTTTCTCTTTCCATCTCTCTCGTTCTCTGTCCCTCGCCGCCTCACATCCTTTGTTAATCAGTTAAACTCTCTCTTCAAACAACCTCGCTAATTACCTCAGAGCTGGGAGTCCACTCCTCCTCCGTCCTCTCCTCCTCCTCTCCTCCCTTCATTCTGTGTGTCTCTCTCTGTGACCAGGGTTGACCTCTGTCAGACGTCTCAGACAGTGGTGTTGACGTGGGCCTGACACGCACGCAGACACAACCAGGCTTCAGGCCACGCCGACGTCCTTTGTGTTTCTGTCTCTCCGTCCGGCCACGATTCCTCCAGTGTGTGACTTCATTCTCTCTGTCCTCCACGTCCCCGCTCTGCTCCCTATTCCGTCTCTCTGAAAAGGAAAGTGTGTGTCTTTGTCTTGGTTTTAGAGTGGAGTGTGGATGTGTAAGCTGTCTCATTCCCCCTCTCCCCCTTCGCCACCTCCGCTCCCACTAATCTACCTCACATCTCTCTCTTTTAAATTAACATGCAACGGCAAAAAAAAAAAAAAGAACAAGAGAGAAGACCGAAAAAAATTAAATGCATTTAATAAATGGCTTCAAATCGCGTGGCTTTTCACTCTCTCTATTCACGGGGCAATGAAAGAGGAGAAATCATTCACGAAGAGAGACAAAGCCGAATGAAAATATAATTCCACATTGTGAGCGTCTTTTGTTAGGGCCCGTCAAACCGCTAATGGCGCCTCTTTTGTTTTCTCCGTGGCGCTGGGAGGCAGCGGGGAGGTGTAGCCGTCGTACCGCGAGCCTCCGTAATCACAACGCTTTGTGATATTAGATTATAGGGGCAATTAATGGCGTCAAACCTTAACAACTCAGCATTCAGCCCCTGTCACACACACACACAAACACACACACACACACATTCTGGCCTGCCATCAGTGCATCCGCCAACACAGAGAAAGGTGCTATAACTCCTGTAATTATTACGCCTGCAACCTGAAAATGTCAATGAGCATGTGTATAAAATAGAACGTATGGGTTGCCTGTGCGAGGGACTGTGAGTGTGTGAGTGCATGCGAGTTTGTGCGTGACTGCGTGTGTGAGTGCGTGTGTGTGCGCGTGTGACTGTGCGTGTGAGTGTGAGTGTGTGTGTGTGTGTGTGTGCGCGCGCGCGGCAGAGGAAGAGAATGGGATCCACAAGAGCAATTAATGACAGGTTTTCATTTTCCGTCTGAGAGTGATGAGCCAGCCTGGCGGCTGTGGCAGAGGCACGAGCATTCATCAACCCTTCCTCACCCTCTCCTCACCCACGCCACCTCACCTGCCCCATCCAGCCACACTGCCCCCCTCACACTGCCATGCACCCCCTGGTGTCCAGTCTAGATGCCCATCAGTATCCTTATATTACTGGGTGGTTATAGGACTGTCGAGGGATCAGTGACAGTCTCGCCGCAGACAGACAGAGGGACAGACAGATGCACAGACAGACGGGTGAGAGACAGACAGACCAACAGACGGATAGACAGGCAGAAAGACAGACAGAGAAACAGACAGGCATAAGGGACAGAAATACAGAAAGACAGACAGACAGAGGGACAGACATACAGTGAGACAGACAGACAGAAGGATAGACAGATTGTGGGAAAGACAGACAGAGGGACAGAGGGTCACACACAGAATGACAGACAGAAAGTGGGACACAGACAGACAGACTGACAGACAGAGGGACACAAAGGGGTACAGACAGACAATTGTTGTTACTGTCTGACGTTGTTCCCTTTCCACCTTAGACCCCCAACACGCCTGCCACCCCCCCCCAACCCCCAACCCCAGGGCCCCCACCTCTATGATGACTGACTGTGTTGGGATATGGATGACTTGTTTGATCACGATACGGCAGCTTACAATAAGGGATTGGACAGGGCCTGTCACACACAGGCTGTAGCTGATAACACAGGGGAGGGAGCAGGGGGAGGGGGCGAGGACGGGCGAGCAGGGGGAGGGTACCGGGTGTTAGTATTTATGGCCAATCTTGTTTACAAAGTCAAATCAGCCCTTTACAGATTTAATTTACCACTGACAGCGTTCCCTCTCTCCCTCTCTCCGTTTATCTCTCTCTCTCTTCCTCCCTCTCTCCCCTGCCGTCCCTCAGGCAGGGAATAAATAGAGTGCTCAGAGAAGCAGACCCATGCCGCGCTGCGAACAGCAATATCACAATGAGACAGAGAGAAAGACAACGGCCGGGATATAGATGGATAGAAAAGTAGAAAAGGAGAGTGTGAAACGAGCAGTTTTCCAAAACAGGAATTTGAGATTAATGTCCATATACTGAACAGGCGATTCTGACTCAGGGGCGTATATCTCAGATGAATGTCCATATACCGAACAGACGATTCTGACTCAGGGGCGTATATCTCAGATGAATGTCCATATACTGAACAGGCGATTCTGACTCATGGGCGTATATCTCAGATAAATGTCCATATACTGAACAGACGATTCTGACTCAGGGGCGTATATCTCAGATGAATGTCCATATACCGAACAGACGATTCTGACTCAGGGGCGTATATCTCAGATGAATGTCCATATACCGAACAGACGATTCTGACTCAGGGGCGTATATCTCAGATGAATGTCCATATACCGAACAGACGATTCTGACTCAGGGGCGTATATCTCAGATGAATGTCCATATACCGAACAGGCGATTCTGACTCAGGGGCGTATATCTCAGATGAATGTCCATATACCGAACAG
>JACXGJ010014776.1:0-14380 GCA_016801105.1 Esox niger
ACTCATTGCACCTGTTGTCTCGTTTAGCGCACCTGATCATCATTTAGTCATTCCCCTCAGTATATATGTTCCCTCTGCTCCCTTTGTCTTTGTGTGTTATTGTCTCTACTCAGAGCAAATGTCAGCTCCATTAAAACCATTTAACATACCAGCTCCGCAGTCCGCTCCATGTCTTCAGCCTTCCGTAAAGCCTGACAATCAGGCTCCAAACAAGTAATAACCCACCCATTGTTCATTAACTATCGGCTACTGCTTTTGCTCTACCTTCACAGCAGGTGGCTTTATTACTGACCCTGTTTGCTGGGTGGGGGGGCGTTGATATAACAAAGGTTATGTTCACATTAGCTCTGGAGTCTGAATGTGTCAACATTAATTACTTTCTGCATTTTATTTTTTCTTTCTCTCTAACTCATCTTTAACCCATACCCAGGGCCCAATCAACAGTTTGGGCAATGCAGACACGAGAGCCAGATATTAACTTAGAATTGTCAAAGCATGAAAAGACGTATTGAACTTAGTCGGGAAATTAAATTAATATTTTTACCTCTTTATAAAACTAATTAACTTGCCCAACATTACCATAAGAATTGAAAAAAAATGCATCAGAGATTTTTTTGTGCACGTTAGATACCATTTTTATAGCCTTTGGTGATGGATCTAATGATAGGAGTTTTGTGGTTGATGAAAAGCCTTTATAAAAATCGTCTTAAATGTTAACAACAAAGTGGCCTATGTCCACCTAGCTCATTGAAACTAAAATGATGGATCTGACGGTGAGCATACTCATGAGGCCCGGAATAGACAGACAAGACGGCTTGAATCCAGTCAATCTATTTGGGAGACAAGCCGTGTAATATTTATAATTACATACAAAGTATAAATACAGAAAAACAGAAAAACATATTCTGCACGTGCCATCACTGATTAAATAATAATGTATTATTTGCTTACTGTCGCCCGTCAACCAGTTCTTCCCCACGTATTTTATAATTGTTATGTGGGTCAGGTTTGAAGCAATAATAAAATGCAATTCTAGTGATAATTATCAGGGAGCATTTCACTCACATCAGGATAATGTCTTAATCAGTATGTTTACATGTGCCTTAGATAACTTCAAAATAATCTGAATCATATTATAGTTTTCAGTAGTTTTTGCTCTACTGTATTATACACAGGGACAGTTCTTGTATATAATGTAAATATGTCAAATTGTAGATTACGTTATTTGCGTCCTTGACCATGTTATGTTATTTGTATAATTCTAGGCTAAATGTTAAAGTGAACTATAAAGAACACATACTTTTGAGTGTAAATTCCATATTGTGAACTATGAATCTAAAAGCAGGTGAGATGAACACAGAAAGAGAATTACTCTGAAGACAAAACAACCTAATATGTTGAGATGTGCAGTCAAATGGAGAAATGACAAAAACTCTAATGACATTAAATAAATAGTTATAATGTGATGGCAGCCAAAACAGAGATTTTTCTCAGTTATTGAAATCATTGTAACTGTGGTATCTTAGTGTAGATGTGCACATTCTGATGACCAGGCCCAACGATGTTACAAAAAGAGAGGCAGTGTGGAAAATAAGGAGTGGGGGAAAAAGTTTACATGGATTCATGCAAAATAACTGAATTCATTGGTCTTACAGAAATTATTAGGATTGTGATTTCATTAATATTAATGAAAGATATTAGAAACCTTGATCTTATTCTATACAACTTAACATCTCTATACACTATAACATCTCTGTATTTTTAACATAGCTATACACCATTACATCTCTATACACAATAACATCTCTGTATTTTTAACATAGTTATACACCATTACATCTCTATACACTATAATATCTCGGTATTTTTAACATAGCTATACACCATTACATCTCTATACACTATAACATCTCTGTATTTTTAACATAGCTATACACCATTACATCTCTATACACTATAACATCTCTGTATTTTTGACATAGCTATACACCATTACATCTTTACACACTATAACATCACTATAAACCATTACATCTCTATAAACCTTAAGTATCTAATGATCTGATACCAGTGATTTAAAATCTGAGGCTCCTCCATAAGTTCCAAGCATTTTGTGATGAAAGAGGGAGCTCAGCTTGACACATTAACAAGCTAAGTGCTTTAAAACAAGTGTTTAACATACAGTATTTTCCCAGCAGTAGTGTGTACCACACAAAATTTTGTAATGTTTTGGACTTTTAAATCTTTTGGTAAATTTTCTTTGAATAACAGGCTGCAATTTTAGGATGCATACCAAGTCACCATCTTCAATTTGAATAAATTAAATTATAACCTTCTATCATTTCCAATGATATTAGAAGAGACGCTTAGCGTGTCAACCTCGAAATCTGTTCAACTGTGAAGTTGTCAAACTTTGTTACACCAGATCCAAAGAACCATCTCACTAAAGAATTGTAGCCTCCATGCAGTCATTGTAATGGGACTTTTAAATTGTGTCTAATAAATGGCTGTATACCCAAATATATGTAAGAATTGATTTCCCAGACAATGATTGCTTTTGAAATTATCAATCTAAATTCAAAGATATTTATGTGCACAACACTGATTGGTTAAAATGTGAGTCTTTCAAAAAAGTATGAACTTGAAGGCATTCACTGGTGTAGATTTCTTTGGATAATGGTGTCTGCTAAATAACTATTTTCTAAAGCCCACTTGTTACCCTTATATACAAACCCCTGCAAAAGTATTGGAACGGTAAGGCAAATTCCTTTGTTTTTGTGCTATTTAATGTTAGAACAATCAACCTAAATGGCAACACCTGGGAAACAAGAAACATTTGTCAGTCACATGTTCCAATAGTTTTGCTCACATGAAATATGGGTGGGTTCAAACAAAGGGTGATATGTCCTGAGTTGTTTAACACATCTAGATGTGAATACCAGGAAATGAAAGCTGAAATTATGAACTCTTGTCTCATACTCATCTTTTGATCTTGAACCCAAATGTCTTCAGTGAACATCAAAAACTAAGGAATTTGCCTTACCGTTCCAATACTTTTGGAGGGGACTGTACAATATATGAATCAACATTTGTACCCCTCCAGGGGTACAAGCTGAAATTTCAGGCATGTGTCCTGAACAGTTCTTACACAAAAATGTTATTGTCATTTTTATAATTACAGAGGCTTTTTTTCAACTTCATAGTGTGGAATTATAAAGATAACATTTTGTTACCAGAGACATTACAGGAACGATACTGACAATTCAACCGTGTATTGTAAGCCTCTTCCCTGTTATTTGACAAGTATCCACATTGATTTCTGAAGAAGTGTACACTGAATCTTAGCTTTCTAACTAACAAATCTATATGATAGTAAGATATTAACTCAATGTACCATCCAATGAGTAAATGAGTAGTAAATATATATATTTTAGTTCTAATTCAACAAGGTATATGCCTCTTCAGACCATTTTTCCTTCAGATGTAAATACTTCCTGAAAATCTGTCACGTTAATTGGTTCTATAGTAGACTGTCATAGAACTAATAAAATGCCTAGCATGGTTTTGGTTTCTCAAAATGGTGTTGTAGGCCAAAAAGGTTTTGGATCCCCTGGCTTACATCAATCCAAAGATTCTGTTTGCCTATGATACTAAGAATTAGTACATCTCCCTTATTTGCAGATTTAATTAAAATGTTATCAGATCACTTGCTTGCCCCATTTCTAATCCTTTATACCGAATTTATAAGTATATTGGATAGCCAACCATTCACTCTAATCTTAATTGCAATCCACAAATGTCCACATATTTACCCGTTTTTAATGGGCGGACATTGGTTACTTTCTTTTATCAATTCACAATTTTTCTTTTTCCACGCATCCTGTTATTTCACTGTCATGTTGTGTACAAGGTTCTTCAACCTCACTTTGTACCATTTCTACAGAGAATTCCCTAAAAAGTACATCCATATTTCTTACAAATACATCCATCTATATTTGGACTAAACAACCATTGCCACACCTGACTTGAAAAGTGAGCCTCTGATGGACAGTACTAAGAGATACGATCTATTGACTGTTTTTCTGTGGCAGAGTTTACTCAAGGTTGAGTGTTAAAATCTCTGCATTTAGTGGAAGTTCTTTAGTTTCTAATGCTGGAGGTGTTTGTGTGTCTTACTCTCTGTTTATGTATCTGCCTGTGTGTGTGTGTGTGTGTGTGTGGGTGTGTGTGTGTGTGTGTGTGTGTGTGTGTGTGTGTTTGTGTTTTTCCTTCTTGCAGGCATCACTGCCAGGGAGTTTATTCACTCCCCAGCGGATGAGAGGAGTCGACAGGATATGTTACTGGGCTTCCTGTCTGAACACCTGTCCATTAGATCAGGCGCCATCAATGTCTTCAGCCTGACAGATGTAGCACCAAAGACGCTGGACGTGCGCTTCTCTGTGCATAGCGATGGCTATATGCGCCCTGAGAAAGTAAATGGATACCTGGCGGCACATAAAAAGAAGGTACATGCCTCAATGTTTTCCCATCTAGAAGATTGGGATCTTCACATACTGTACATCTCTGTGTGTGTAGCGGAGCTTGGCACTCTTGAGCTACAAGGTGCAATGTGTATCTTTTTTCATTAAGATTTTTGCATCATACCTGCTTCCTCAATCCCTCTCTATCTCTTCCTCTCCTTCTCCTGCTAGCTTTCCACCTCTCACTTGCCCACTCAGCTCTGTCATTTATTGAAAGTGAAGCTGCCCTTTGAGAGGACCTTGTTATCTCTCTGTCTCTCTCCAGCTGCAGTCTGTGCTGCGGGCCAATGTTTCCCAGGTGCTGCTAGATGATTGTGTGTACACAGACTGCAGGGCGGGCGGTGGCTGCTCCACACACCTTAGCGTTAGCGACACGCCCACTCTGGTGGATGCCGGGAACGTGGCCCTGGTGTCTGTGACGGTTACGTCCTCTGCCATGTGTGGCTGCTCCGGCAGGGACCGTGTCCACCAGGAGTGTTCCTCATACCCCACCAACCCCTGCTTCAATGGAGGCACCTGTGTGGACACCCTCAGTGGGTACAGGTGAGTCAGGACCAGAGTAACACTGTTCAACTGGCTTGTTTGTATCAGGTTATATGGGGGCAGAAACCACAAGCGCAGATTGTTCATCACTCCGTTCACGTTCAGTTAAATTATACTAAGCAACATTGTACATCTAGGGGTGTCACAAGAACCGATACATCCATACCAAGTCGATGCCAAAAATCTAAAAAACATTTATGGTACTGGTTTTCGTACAGTACCATAGGTACCAGGGATCCAAAACCAGACAGGTGGCGGCAACTGCAGCTCCGCCTCGACCCGTCCAACAGAAAAATTGTAGTGTCACAAACTTTGTGTTCGTGGCGGATGATCAAAGAGTAATACATTCACAAAAACCACTACGCAAACGGTGCCTTCAAACTTTCGAGACTAAATGAAGAAACACTTCCAAAATAGCGAAGCACCTCAATGACAGACACGTAGATTTATTTAAAGAATTCAAGGTGACTGAGTTTCAATTCATGTTACTTTAACAATGTATCCAAAGTATTATCCTCATTAGATCCTTATCCTGAAATACACAGTACCGTTATTTTTGTTTGAGACAGCTAGCATTGCTTTGTAGCCTAGCCAACTATGTTCCATACTACGTTTGCAATGGCTTAAACCAGGCCTAGAATGTTGCTAGGAGGCCAGATTGGAGGTATGGCCTCGCGAAACTAGCAATGGCTAAAGGCAACGTTCTAGTAGGCTACTGTCCTTACCATTCAGTCTGTGTCATCAAAATATAACGTTAGCGTTTTTAAAACATATTTCTGGACTAATGGTCTGTCACTACGTCAGTAAATTTGTGTGCGTGCGTGCGTGCCTGAGTGTGTGTATAGCCTCTGCTGGTTTTATTGTTTTGTTTTAGTTTTCTACTGTGGTATCGAATTGGGTATTGAGAATCGTGGAATTCCGCTGGTATTGGTAACGACCACTGCATTTCTGATATTGTGACATCCTTCGTGGATTTAATCTAGTATAATATCAAAGTTTGATCGGAGACAATTGATAGGAGACAATTGTGAGAGATTTTTATAGTGTGATTGTCAGAAGGAAATCTAGACACAGATGGTATTCACAAATATATACACCTGAATAAATAAGAGAACATGTGGGAACATAATTTCGGACTAGAATAACAATAATTTCAGGGATAAAAATGCAACAATTTGACCCTAAAATTATAATTGAAATTATATGCTAACAGCCTTGAATGCTAAGCATATACCAGTAGTCAGAAATCAATGAACGGCCCATACAAGACCCATGTGGGCGTATCACCGAGAAAATAGCATGTAGCTAATTTGATGAGTATTAATGGTGGGATTTCAAAAATGTAGGCCAGTAAGATTACAAAAAGCACTACCCACCACCCTCTCAAGTCCTGACAACTTCTCACAATCCCACTTAATCCCATTTACATGAACATGTGAAGTTACATTAGTGAGACAAACACGCACACACATCTTAAAACTATGTAGCCCAAGGTTCCTATTCACATGATGATTCCCAAATGGTGCCCTATTCCCTATACAATGAACAACTACAGTATGTAGACAATGCGATGAGTATTCAGTATATGTGTGACAAATCCCATTTCGGGCCCATCCCATGTACCCTAGTAGTCAATCTGACGAGGCACTGCCTTGTCAGATTGTGTCAGTCAGAGAGGAGGACTATGGAGAGACATTTTCCCTGTGCTCCGGAGCCTGTAACGAATGGGCTTTGCTCGTGTCACATGTAGCATGCCCAGAAAGGTGTGTGTGTGTGTGTGTGTGTGTGTGTGTGTGTGTGTGTGTGTGTGTGTGCGCGTGTGCGTGCGCGCGTGCGCGCGTGCGCGCATGCGTGAGGTGTTCTTCTTCCAGTGTGTGTGAGTGCGTGTGTACAGACACTCTTTCTCAGAGCCATCCCCTGTCTCTCTCTATTTGGATCAGTATTCCTGACATGCGTTGGCCCTCTGCAGAATAAACAGAGTAGGAGATGGGTAGAAAAGAGAAAACAGCCCCTAACATTACACGTCAGCGCACTCCGCTTAGAAATACCGCTGTAGGAGAATAGATGGCTCCGACATGATCCACCAGGCCTAGTTTCTCACATCACGTTTCAACGGGGTCTGGGAATGTTCCCACGGTGTTGCTTCTATTCCTCTTCATATCAAGGCGTCTTTTGGATTAGTGATTACGGCGTGGAGGTGGACTGATGGAGGGATGCCATTAAGACATTCATCCTGCTTTACTCTGAGCTCCTGTGCTCGTGATGCTTCGTAGATGTTTTGTAATCAAGGGCGAAGCAAGGGAGAGGAGAGGTAATCACAGAGAAATCAGAGTGGTTGTGACTGTATAACACAGACACACACACGCGCACACACACACACACACACGCACGTGCGCGCGTACACTATCTAAAACCATACAAGAGATTCCGCGCAGCAGAGTAATGGGACCGCGACAAGCAGCGAGTGAGAATTAGTGACGCTGGGTGCCTATGAAATAAGAATCGTGTTCATAATCATCTTCAGACAAAGGGATCTGATGTGCGAACCAATCAGCACTGGCATGTTGGATTTCTTTAAGATCCACAACGTGTGACTAGAAAGATAACCTCAGAAGGCTGTCACGGTGCATAGAAATAAGCGTCCTGTTTGTCTGTCTACGGCACCCAGTGCCATGTTTGAGATGTACTGGATATGTTTCACACCAAGCACATTGGCTGCTGTGTAAAAGCCCTGCTCCCTGCACTGCTGGCATGTTTTAATCAGACTCCATGTTGTCTTTAATCCACCACTGCTGTTTGAGAGCTATGTACTCATTTGTAAAGCCAGTTATTTCCCACAGCACTTTACACACACACACACACACACACACACACACACAGATGTGACAATACAGGCAGCCAGTCAGACAGCCCGATCATTGACATACAGTAAAAGCACTGTTAATGTTCTCGGGGGTGGTTTTTTTTCCGACGCTACCACAGATGCCAGTGCCAACCGCTGCACGAGGGTCCTGAGTGCCAGCAGACTAGAAGAAGTTTCCTTGGCAACGGCTATGCCTGGTTTCCTCCCATAAGGCCATGCTTTAATAGTCATCTATCCTTGGAGTTCATCACAGAGGCTGAGGATGGGCTTCTGCTCTACAGCGGCCCCATGACCATCCTGCAGCCTGGAGAGCCAGAGGACTTCATGGCCCTAGGTAGGGTAATGTGTGACCTACCCAGGATGCAAACTCACATTAGCTCTCTGACCTAAAGCCTTTAGGAAGTAACTGATCCAGCCAGATGTGACCCGCAGGATATTTAACTCAGGTCATCTGAAGGGTGTTTTTAGAGAGGAAAAAGACGCTTACCCCGAGTGAATTACAGTTAGTGAATTAGACTGCTAGGTGGAATGACAACACAACTTGATAGTAGTAAATAAACCATAATCTATTAAGTAGTTATCAGAGAAGTCAGTCCAAGAAGTGAAACCAAAGATTTTGGCTCTTTTCAAACTCACTAATATGGTTTGTTTTGCGTGCTGGTATGAAGTTTTGTACTTGGTGTTGTACTCTAACAATTATAGCCTAAACATACCTAATTAGCTATTTTCTACTCACGTTTACTTTTTAACAAAATTATAACATACCTTTTCACTCAAAAAGGACCAGGGGACCGCCAGCTAAAAAATAAATCTAAAACATAAGCATGCGGGTTGTACCTGCCAAGACTGTGGACACTAATGAGTTTCACCATCAGGACTTGCAAAAACACTATGTGCCCAGACACTGGCTTCACTCAAGCATGTGGGCAAGATTGTCTCCCATTCCCAGGCCATTACAAATGTGATTTTCAATCAGATTTATTTTATTAAGCCCAGAAACTCCAAAGAGCACACAGCAAGAGTTGATGCACGGAATGGAAAAAAGGAAAAACACATTAGCATGTTCAAAACCTCGGAAGAAGTCTGGATTAGATTTCATCATAGACACTGAAGAGGTTATTCTTTAACATACGCTTCAATGTTACGTGCTCTTTGGTCTCTTATGTTGGTTAGTCGTTCCAGAATAATGGAGCTCAATGCAAGGAAGCCCCGCCTCCAGCTGTTACTTTTGAAAGTCTGGGTACATTAAGGAAGCCTGGGTCTGGTAAACGTAATGTACATGTAGGCATGAATGGCAGGACCAATTCAGAGACATAGGAGCAACATCATTATAATACTTTTATTATATGAGTCTGGAGGAGAAATGATCTGCTTTAAAACATTAGGCTTGTTGTTCTCTTCCGTTTGCATCAAACTGAGGAGCGCAGTCTAGGTCCGGACTGTTCCTGTCAAGCAGCCGGGATGCCGTATCATCCCATAATACCACCACCCTGGTATGATTTTACCAGGGTGGTATGCGAAGTACAACATCCCCCTGGGAGCAATTAGTGCTAGAGACATAACAACTAGCCAACAACTAACACCATTAGTTTACTGGCCCAACATAATTGACCACTAGGCTACCCTGTCACCAATGATTTCCTGTTGTGAAGAGATGTGTGGAAAAAGAAGTACACTGGCTTGTAGTTTTTGATTCATCACAATAGCCCACCCAGAGCATCAAAGTAGCCTTCTACAAAACATGTTCCATTTGACCATGTATGTCTGTAGATGGAATGGCATGATGACGATGCTGATGCCAGTGATGTTTTATCTCCTCAGAGCTGATTGGTGGAACACCTTGCCTGAAAATCAACCATGGTTCTGGGACCCTGGTCTTGCAGCTCCCCGGCAACGTGGTTGTGTCAGACCGACGCTGGCACCGGCTGGATGTGAGGAGTAACAGCTTGGTACGTGAACCATTGAAATGTGTGGTGGGGTCCTAAAAACACGTCTTTCCATGTCCTTATGTATGACAAACACATGTGCAAACACACAAGACTGTAATCTACCTCTTCCTCTCTTGGTTTTTCAGGAAGTCCGGTTAACCTTGGACCGCTGCTCCAGTGCCATCGTTATGGAGACAGAGGGCGTGGACAGCTGGGCCATGACAGAGGACCGGTCTTCCTGTGAGGTCAGAGGATTCACACCCAATAGGGACAGGTAATTTCCTTTGAAGTCACGCCAGTTACACCTGCCCAGCAGCCAGGTTATTGCCAACCCAAAACAGTTCCTTGGAAATACACAAGTAAAACAGAACAAGCATACATCTACCAGAAATATTCAATGTGTTCTAGGCTATAGCATTGCCTTTTCTGCAAAACCACACTATTGTCATGCCTCCTTAGAGATCTCAAGACTTCTGTATTTAGTTTGAATGGACTTCTGGCTCACAGATTCTTTATGGATGTTATATTTCATAAAGGATCTCATGTACTACAATACAAATCTAGTTAGAGCTGTTAGCGCTCTGCGAGTAAGTTATTTGATAGCTGTTGAGTGGCTGGGCGGCCCCATGGGCGATGCAAATTGGCCTGCAACGCCCTGAGAGAGTGAAGGCAATGTCAGCAGGAATTTCCTGGTCTCTTAATGCTCTGGGTGCCTGCAAAGCTGAGGTCATACGGTGAGTGAGAGTACCCTGGCATGCATTGACCCAGTTTACTTCCTGGATAGCAGAAAGGCTTGACACATGCCCAGGAGGAACGTAAACCGTGATCTTCAATTCTCCTAATTCCATTTGTAGTCGTTGCAATGAGGTGAGGCCGTAAATACAATTGGAAATGACACAATATGCACAGAAAGAAAAAGGGTCACTGATTTACAGAAGAACATTTTATTTAGCGTTTTTTTGTTTGGCTTTACGTTTTTGACAACTGTTTTACTGTGCCGTCCAGCGTTGATTGAGATAGTTGTGATTTTATACTGTACAAGGCAGTGTGATTCTGCACTTGGTTTGTGGGTGGGTGGGTGGGTGGATTGTTGGGAGCATGAATTGGTGGGTGAATATAACTGGGTGGCTGGCTGGGTGGGTGGGTGGGTGGTTGGATGGATTAAATGGTGAGTCAGTGGGTGGATGTATGGATTGGTGGTTGGATGGATTAATTGCTGGGTCAGTGGGTGGAGGATTGGCGGGTGGAGGCCAGGATGGATAGGGTAGATAGATGAGTTTAATGGAAGGAATGTGCTGTGTGACTGTTAAGTGTAAAGTGTTGGCTTTATTTAATAGGTACCTGAATGGCAGTCAGGTGTTGCAGCTTGGCGGAGTCAATGAGAACCTGTCCTATGAGTATCCACAGCTACAGAACAAGCACTTCACTGGCTGTCTGCGTAACCTCGTTGTGGACAGTAAGGTAGGACCTCTGCCCTAACACAATGAGAACAAGACAGTATACCTCTCGAATGCACCTTGGCTCAAGACATTGCCGTTTTCCTAATCTTCTCACTCCTTTACCTGTTTCGTTGATAGCTGGAAGTTTTTTTTTAAGCCCAGAGTCCAGAGGGAATGTGAATGTGACCTCAAGGCTAATCCGGTAGCATCTTCTGAATGCTGATGTCTCTCTGTGAACACATTCCCCTTTGGCCAGGATCTTTCAGTGCTTTAATGTCAGACATGTACTGAGAGGATGTATTCTCCTTCAAGTTCTTTCTCCTTTTTTATGCCCATGATCTTTACTTCTCACCACTTTTGGCTTCAGAAAGGGATGTATTGTGCGTTATCGAGGATAAGCTGAAAACGTCACACCGTGTCTTACTTTTTCCTCCCTTTCCTCTTAAATCTCTCCTTCCCTCTCTTTTGCACAACCCCCCCCTTCTCTTTCCATCATTCCTTCCCTTCTTCTCCCTCTCATTATCTCTGCTGCAGCTCTATGACCTTGGTACTCCCTCAGAGTCCTCCAGCAGTGCCCCAGGCTGCTCTCTGACTGACGGCAGCTGTGTGAACATGGGTGTACCCTCCTGTGGCACTAGAGGGCGCTGTAACGGGCAGTGGGACTCCTTCAGGTGCCAGTGTATGCTCGGGTACACTGGGATCCACTGTGAAGACGGTATGTCACAGGCGGGTTGTAACAAGTGTTAATCGATCAATCAATCACATTTATTTTATGAAGCCTTTTTTACATCAGCAGTTGTCACAAAGTGCTTTCACAAAACAAAACGGGATAAGTGATGTAGACTGGACTGTATTGCTTGGCAGAGTATGGGTCCAGTCTGGGAGGAATGCTTTTTCCAGCTACACATTGTTAGATAGAAGATATTAATAGTGTACCGTTGTACAAAAACACTGTACTACCTTGAGGAACTGACCTTTAGGCTTTGTTCGTCGCTCACCAGATACATTTTGTGGGTGCTGCCACATAATGTGAATTGCCTTTAAACAACAAATTCTTTATTGGATACATTATCATAAACAACGTGGGTTATTGGTGGCTGGATTCCGACTTTCTTTTGTCTCTTCAACTGACAGAAGTGCCAGAGTTGTCCTTTGATCCAAGGAGTCATGTTCAGTACCGGCTGAGCTGGTCACTCCCTGCCCATCACACCAGCGTGCAGATCCAGGTTCGAACCAACGCCCCCGGCGGTGTCCTTCTTGGCCTCCTCTCTCATGAACAGACTGAATACTTGCGCCTGGAGGTGAGTCACCGTCAGTCCTGCCTGCAGAGGCACTTTAATTGGGTCTCTATGTGAGCGTGCTCCTGCTGAATGTTGTTATTAAGATGCCTGAATGACTGTCACAATGGCTCGACACTTGACAGTGATGGAGTGAGTAATGGCAGGCTTGGAAGACAGGAGGTGGGTGCTGAGTGGCTTCTGTATAACTGAGTTCTGTATGTGTAGTCAGAGTGTATTGTATTGCCTTTGGGTTGTTTTGAGATGTGCCTGTGGAACACTGCAGCACAGCATTGAAGTTGTTTTATTGTCTGTCTAGTTTTAAGGACATCTCTCCTCCAGGAAAGAGGGTAGCTGTTATTAGTTGGATATGAAAAGGTCCAATTCCATTTTTTTCTCCTTCAAGTTCCTACTAGGGGATCTCTCTGTGGATTTTTCGAATTGTGTACCATATTTGAACCGAAAACCACAGCGTGGCATATACAGCCAACCTTCTCACAAGGAGTTTCAGCCACTGCATAATGCTCTTTTCTGTCTGGCTTATCCTGGAAAAAAGAAAAATGTTAGTGTGAATTACATTTCTGTGGAGATAGGATGTTAGGTTTCAAGGTTTAGGTGAACCTTTGGTCTCCGTGTTTCCAGCAGCCTGAGCTACCATCTGCCCTTCTAGAAAATGTACACACACCGATCAGCTGTTCCTTTCATCCTACTGTAGCAGCCAAATAACAGACCTCTTAAACATCTTGTTGGTGACACTGATGTAACTCTTTAATGAATCTCTAAGTCTGTGTAACAGGAACGTGATTTTAGTCTTCATTCTCCACCAGCCTCAAATTTACTGTCTGATTTCTGCAGTTTTAGGTTAGATAAGGTACCTAGGTCAACATTGTCTCAAAGTTGAGTCGACAAGCTGTATAAAACAAATTTTCCGTCCAAAAGCAGCATACTCTGAAATATTTCTTTAGGACAGAATCGGGGCTGTCTCAGAACTCAGAACTGCCAGACACTTGAGTGTGGTTCTAGACAACAAGGCCAATTTACAAGGCTGTCTTCAGAATCTCAGGCTCTCTTGTTTGGTTTGATAGATAGAAAGGGGTGGAGGGGGAGGGGGGAGAGCCTGCTGCATGAATAAATAGACATTTACACCAGGGTCCGCTCCATAACAGCTGGAGTGTTCGAGCTCAGAAACCTTTACTAGCTTCTGTTGATGTATGTTCAATGAAAATACATTCATTATTTACATAATGGCACACTGGAAAGAGTTTTAATACAAGCCACAGGGTTGTATTAATCTGTTAGCTGGTAGAGGAAAGGTGTTAATCAATAATTATAACCCTCATTGCTTATTTAGATGCTTTTTATTTATTTCACCAAATAAAGTTTAAACTCAAATAAAAAATGTTTATTCAGGAGTGTATGCACTGTAGAGCAGCACTAAAATATACTGATATAATTAACATAAAGTTGGAATCAGTTTCTTTAAATTGCTTTGCTTTGTGAAACCAAATACTCTCAGTGGGGCAGAGATGGAAGAAATTAGTAGAAAGGTAATGGAAGGAAGTATTGGAGAGGGTTAATGGAAAAATGTATAGTAAGGGGTTAATGGAAAGAGGTATAGTAGGGGGTTAATGGAAGGAGGTATAGTAGGGGGTTAATGGAAGGAGGTATAGTAGGGGGTTAATGGAAGGAGGTATAGTAGGGGGTTAGTGAAAGGAGGTATAGTAGGGGGTTTATGGAAGGAGGTATAGTAGGGGGTTAGTGAAAGGAGGTATAGTAGGGGGTTAGTGAAAGGAGGTATAGTAGGGGGTTA
>JACXGJ010014777.1:0-14470 GCA_016801105.1 Esox niger
CCACCATTAATACTACCACCACTACTACAACTGCCACCATAAGTACTACCACTAATACTACTACAACCTCCACCATTAATACTACTACTGCTACAGCCACCAGAGGCAGTGAGGCTGACAGGCAAAGAAGCAGGAAGGCAGAGAGACAGGCAGAGAAGTAAGCAGGCAGAAAAGCAGGCAGGAAGTCCAGTGTGTGTAAAAGACCTCAGACTGCAGCACAAAGAGCCAGTGTGTATCTGGGCCAGCAGGAAGTGGGAATGTACCGGGATAAATAACCTACTGCTCTCGCTCCTCTCTCTTCTTTCTCACTCTCTCTCTGTCTCTTCTCTCACGTTTCTCTTTCTGTTTCTTTTCTCTTTTTTCTTCCTCTCCATTCTCTCTTTCTCTTGGTTCTCTTTCTACTGTCTGTGATCTTTGTTTCCTTTGAAACTCGGTAACCTGAAGCTAATTCAGATGGTTTTGCATGTCCTAGTATTACATAAAGAGCTGTCACATCTGACACGTATTTAGAACGCAGCCCAGCCCTGTATTAATCTCTTTCACTCTCCTTTTCCAGTTCTCATTCCTCTGCTTCTCTTCTGTCTGCTCTCTCTCTCTCTCTATTACCTGCTGTTCTGTCTTTGTAGACTGGAGTTAAGTCTTAGCGAGTCGTGATGCTCTCGGCCCCTGGGCCTTCTACTTTATTTGCATTTACCAACGTTCCTGTGCCAACAAAACGCCACCTAGTGGTAAGACACAGTAATATTCATGGCACTATTGAGAACAGAGAACACCCCCCCTTCCCTTTCCGCCTTTTGTACAAGCCTATTTATTTGGGTCAGGGAGCAGACCACGGGGTATAGTACCACACTCCTTAGTTGACTGACACACACATACACACACACACACACACACACACACACACACAGCCCCTAACTTTGCAGCCTGGGCAGTAATAGGGTTGTAGTTGACACGGCAATAATAACATACCATGTCAGGTCATCACTGTTTACTGGGCATAACAATCAACTCTGCAGCAGAACAGGGGGCATTCAGACACTGTCAGACAGGGACCTAGAGCGCAGAGTAGGCCAGTGGTGAACGAGGACAAGTGAGACACCTTCACACACTGTTCGGCCTGGCAGGTCTGGCTACAGTTAGACTGGAGACCGGCAGAGAGAGAGAGACTGGATCACACCCTGGCGACGCTGGTTTGAGCCCCGACTCAGGCAACTGTCTGTCCCCTGACTCTTGGCATCAGAGGAATTGGTAGAGTTGGTTTAACGGTGCGTCAGTTGAGTGAGTCAGGTGTGTGAGTCAGGTATGTTTGTCAAATTATCTGTGCACTCAGAAGAGACCTGAATCCCTAGTCTTGCTAATAGGCTTTGTGTTTGCCTTTGCGGTCTGTTGCTGATGTCTGCCATCATAAGGACCAAAGATGTGTTTTACTGAAACTCAACGAAGCCATAATCAAAAGGAAGACATTATCAGAAATAACTTCAAAACATAGGCTAAACTGGAATCTTACCAACAAAAAAGGAACGTTTGGAATATCATTTAAGAAGAGCATCATCAGAGAACATTTCAAATGTTTGATGGGGTCGGTGTGTCGCAACCTTCAGGCAGTCATTCAATGCAAAGGATTTGTGACAAAATACTAAACAACATTTGGACATTACATTAATCTCTCAAAGCTTTGACACAACCACTGAAACACAATGAAACATACACAAACTCTAAAACACATACACAAACCCCCCAAAAACACACAAACACTCAAAAAAACATAAACACACAGTCTGCATTGAAAATGAGTACACTGTCAACATCAAAGCCAGTCACTAGTTAAAGTGGTATTTCACTGTTGTTCAGCTACTTACTACGATTCTCAATGTTAGCAATGATACAACCTCTCATCAACGCCACCTAGAACAAGCACATTTGAATCCGGCCCTATCGACTTCCTGTCTGTTTGTCTGTGGATAGAAAACTACAGGTTCCAGCTTTCATCAGGAATGTAGATTAGATGAGCTGATTACTTTGTGTCGCTTAATGTTAGTTAGCTAGCTAGTTTGACTGCCAAGGAAACAAAACAACCTATGGGCAAGATTGGGCCAGAGCAGGAAGCACCAATTTTGCAGAGTTGTAGTCTTTTAAATTATGGAAAGATATTGACAACTTGATATAGTTATCTATATAGTTATCTATATAGTTATATATGTATATGTCTGCTGAGAGTAAGGTTACTGAAATACATCCAGTGACTCTGTCAAACATGGACAACCAGGAACATGTTGTGGTGCGAACATTTATTTCTCAGATCTTGCCCTTCAATACACATTCTGACATACTAGAGTGCGTTGGTTAGCTTGTGAATGTCATTCCCACGCTCCTTCTGGACAGTTATATGTGAAACAAATCTCACCGACCTAAAAATCTCTCCAACATGATATACACCACCTAAGGATCCCCCAGGGGGAAATGCCCCCTTGTCAGGTCCTCACTATAAAATGTGGCTTAGGGGTTAGGTTTAGGGAAAAACCAACAGTTGGGCATAGTGTTACAAGTGACCTTTTAGGCTGGTTAGGTTTAGGCTTAGGCATTAAGGCTAGATCAACTTTAGAGATAAAAGTTAGGTTAATGATTTTAGGGTTAGGTTAGGGTTAGGTATAGGGAAAAAGGAACATGTATACTGGTTTGGGTCACCCTTTACCCTAATAGAGAAACAAACCTGTGAGTGTATGTGAATATGCAAAAGAGCATTAGGGGTTGGTTTTTGATTATTAGTTTCAGGGAAATGTGTTTGTGTCTGGCGTCCTCAGTCTCAGAGGTACCAGGCGACTCGGTCCTGTAACAAGCCTTTCAGCGTCCCTCCCACGCACTGAGTCCAGCGACCCGTCTCCACCCGGCCACCACACATAGAGACCCACGACCAATGGGCCGGCATACGCAGGGACCATCACCCGACGTGGGGATGGATCTGGTGCGCTGCGAAGTTGATTAACGGGCCGTTGTTAGGGAGCGGATCGACCCTGGTTCTGGCTTCACTGTGCTCTAGGTCAGTCTTGACGCTGCTTCGCGGTGTTATCTTGCCATGGGCCCCGCAGGCCGCCTCGTGCGTAACTCGAACACACTGTGTTACAGTGTCCCAGTAAGCTGCATTGATACAGGGGGGGGGGGTTATCAGGGGATGAATGGGGAGCGGGCAGGACCAGGGAACTGGGTTGTGTATGGGCATGCAGCCAGCCACCCCCCCATTCAGACTGCCTGTCTATCTGTCCTCCAGCCCCTTCCCTGGAGCCTCTCTCCACCTCCTCCCTCCCCTGTATCTCTCATCCATCCCACCCCCACGCCTCCCTCCATCTCTCCCTCCTCTCTCCCTTGTTTGTCTATCCATCATATAGTCCCAGCCCTGCCCCCCCCCACTCCCCAGCCCTGCCCCCCCCCACTCCCCAGCCCCAAGGAGCCCCATCCTTCTATCGTCTCCCGGGGTCCCCTCGGTGCCGCGCGGCGGTGTTGGCAGAGCGTGGGCGCAGGCGGCACACAGACGGGTGCACAGATGGGCAGCAAGCTGGGCAGGGCGACGAGGCACACCTGCTCCCTCTACCCAGAAGCCACTGCTGCCGCTGCGCTGCACATACACGGGCTGCTGCCTGGCTTGGCTGGCACAGGGCTGGGGTAGTGTGGAACACACACACACACACACAAGCGTGTGCGACAAACACACACACGTGACAAACACACGCAGATGCAGTTTTCAACCAGACACAAACATATGGACAGATCATTTCTTTTGGTTATCAGGTCAGAAGTTTTAACTCAAACATGGATTCAGGGTGACCTGTCCTGCCTTATTTACCTGCTACTCCTGGGTCCTTTTTCACACTGTCAGAGGAAGGCTGTCCACACAGACCACCTGCACAGAAATTAAATGTGTTCGTTGATGAGAGAAAATACAGGGACTAAATTGTAAATAGACTAAATTATAAATAAATACAATACATAAAATGTGTCAAATAAATTCAGAGAAATTATTAAATAAAACAGATGAAAATACAAATAATCAAATAATGTCCAATAAAAGAGCTGGGTGAACATCTGTGTGGGATAGCCTGGGGGATTAGAAGGGTTAGGAACATTTTAAGCGCATTAAGGATTAAAAAAAGGTCAGAATGTTTAGCAACATACCCATAAACCTCTTAAGCGAAACCCAATTGGGAGGCCTGGGTACAGCATTATCCTGTGTTTTGGGGAAGGGGGAGGAGGGGGGAGGGTGGGGAGAGTTGACGTGGAGGCGTCTTATCTTGTGTGTTTTGGGGAAGGAGAGGGAGAGTTGACATTTATGATGCGCAGGGAGGAGGGGATGTGAAATCTCTGTGAACTAGCGGGCTGATACGCACACACACACCCAAACACACACACCCAAACACACACACACACGTCTATAAGAGCCAAAAACACTCCACAGCTGGCCAGATATTTTGTAGGGCATGGTGGAGAAGTGTCCTTGTGAATAACACACACCAACACACACACCAACATGCACACACACTATTGCAATAAACATACTTAGCTAGCCTAAAGCTGTTCCTTAATTACAACATGTGAAAACCACAAGTGAGCACCATCAATTGCAAGGCCATCTGCATGTCTTACCAGTGTGTGTGTGTGTGTGTGTGTGTGTGTGTGTGTGTGCTCGCGCGTGCGTGCTTGCGCATGAATCAGTGTTGTGTTAGTATGTGTTGATATGAATCAGCGTGTGTATTAAGGGAAGGCGTATATTAATCTGAGTCAGTTTGTGTGTATTAATCTGAGTCAATTTGTGTATGTTAATCTGAGTGTGTGTATATGGTAATGTGAGTCATGTGGTTTATGAAAATCTGAATCAGTGGATTTTAATCTGAGTCAGTGTGTAAATTAATCTGAGATAGTGAGTGTCATGCTATGTGTACATTACTGTGTATGTACTTTTACCTTTGTTAGTGTGTTAATCAATATGTGTTAATTTGGCTGTTCAGTGTGGTACTCTAGGCTTTAATGTGCTACTCAAGAGGTATGGAAAGAGAGAGCGTGCGAGTAGGGTTGGATATACAGATAGAGAGAGAGAATAGATGGTTAGAGAGCTAGAAAAAGACATTGTTCAGGGGGGTTAGGGAGGAGGGACCAGCATGGAGAGATTGAGTAAGGAGTGGAGAGGCACAGAGGGGCAGAACCAGTAAAGGGTTAATGGACGTCTCACTGTGTCCAGCCTGCACTTCTCACTGTGTCCAGCCTGCACATCTCACTGTGTCCAGCCTGGACGCCACGCTGTGTCCAGCATGCACATCTCACTGTGTCCAGCCTGGACGTCACACTGTGTCCAGCCTGCACATCTCACTGTGTCCAGCCTGTTGTATAGCTGTAGGGCTTTATACTGGAATACTTGGAGCCCTGGAGGTCATTAGACTACTTCTGAAAAGGGAATATTCCAGAGAGGGAGCGTCACAGCATGGACGGATGGCCTGTTGGGGTGATTCGGGACTGTGGGGAATGATAACTCCGGGACGGCACAGATAGCTACGGGGGGCCGGTGCCTGTTATGTACACAGGGCTAGGACATGTCCTCGGGGGGGGGCTACGCCGCGGGGTTAGGGGAGCTGGCGGGGCGTGATTGGGGGTGTTTTGCGGGCTGCAGTGGGAAGATAAGAGGTTAGATGTTTCAGGGAGGCAGGGCAGACAGGGGGGCTGGCTGTCTGCAGCTGGCAGGCTCCTGATAACAGAGCAGAGATACACAACGGTGGCTGGTTCAGTTCAGGCGCCGTCGTCCCACAGTAGCCTGACGCACCGGCCAAAGCCGTGGACACGTACACCATTCAAATGGAGCTGCAGGAAGACACGTGTCCACTGTTGAGGTTTTTGTTGTAACCGGTGTGAGAATGTGAATGTTCTAAGTTCACGTGTTTATGGAAAGTTATTGTAAATGTCTTTGATACAACGCAGAGAATGGTTCGTCTAACAGTTGATATCGACTTTTAGTCTCCTTGTACTCGCTTTGGACACAGTACCACCTTCATTTTTGATGTGGGCTAGCTAAAGCTAACTATTCAGGTGATGTTTTGGTAAGAGGAGACAAGTGGTGTCGTTTTTTATATGTTGTCTTTAACGTTCGAGGCAGGATTCTACACAGTGCTCATTTCAGGTCCCTAAGAGAAGCCTCTTCTCTTCCTGTGTCCAGAAAAAACACAAAACATAATCCAGAATTCTGATGGACACATACAAAGACAGAACTATACATTAACTAGATTTCAGGAAAAAAAATCACAATGTTCCTTTTGGACACGTTAGCAGCAGTGATAGCTTAGCCACTACTGCTGCAATACGGCTAGGCTAGCAGTAGGAAACAAACCCAGTCAATACCATTCTGCTTAGAGGTGTGGCCCTAACCGCTGATCCTGGATCAGACGTTAGCTCAGTCATTGGATGGTTATCATCAGGGCTGGGATTGGGCTGAAGTGATCCCAGATCCGTGTTAGCCGCGTTCTTTCACGGCACCATGTTGGCCCTGTCATCCAAACCATAATGCATCAGATTCTAACCCACACTACCAACACACGTCACAACTTATTTGCATGGGACTGTTGCTCTGACACACACACACACCACCACACACACACGCACACTCACACACACAATGTTCTGCACGTAGCGTATTGAGGAGTCAGCGTTTCTTGTTCTAGATTCAAAAGGAAGAGCAACAGAAAGACACTTCCGTGGAAGGCATTTTCTTCATTAACAGGTTTTGGTCGGGCCAACATACAGTATATGTTTATTCTAAATGTGTGGGTGTGGATGTGTGTGTGTCTGTGCATGTGTACTTGAGTGTCTCTGAGTGTATGCGCGCAGTTTGTGTGAGTGGCATCAGCTAGCAGGAATGCGTCGCTACCGCCAACGATAAAATGGATGCCAAGCCATAAGATGGCTGCCAGGAGCAGCGAGTGAGAAAAGAAAGAGAGTGTTAGTCTGCAAAGGAGCTCTCTTTCTCTCCCTCTGTTTTTCCTCCTTCCCTGTTTCCTTTCTCAATCTCTTTTCTCTCTTCTGTCTCAGTGCTTTTTTGCTTCTTTTTCTTTGCCCGTCTCTCCCCCCCATTCCCACTCTCTTTACTTCTGTCTCCGTCTCTCTCTGACTGTCCCTCCCTTTCTCCTCTCAGCATTAATAAGCAGTAAGACAGGTCTGTTATTGTTTCTACAGGCTAATCTTGTGGCTTAGCGTGGCGAGGCTGTGCTGTACGCATTTCAGTGTGTGTTTATATATGTGTGTGTTCGCGTGCATGACTGTGTCTGTGTGAGTGTGTGTTGGCATGGGTTCTGCCGGCTCTGTTATCACCTACATAAGGCCCATCAACACCTCCATTAGTTCGGCCTACTTAGGGCCCGGCATACGTCACACCCACGCTATCGATTCTCCGCAAACATTTCAAATATGTTATCTGTTTATATTACAGCTGAAACGATTCAAACTGTTTAAAGGTCATGGATATCCAATGACCTCTGACCCAGACCAGCGAGTCAGTAGTTGCATCCGTTTTATGTAATTGAATAATAATGAACTCTCTCTCTCCTAAAACAATTTTCAGTAACGTTAGTCAACACAGTAGTCACAGGAATGAGTTTGGCTCATCTCATATTCACTACATTGAAATGGAATTATTTTGTAAACGTTGATTACTTTCAGTATGGACATAAATCAGTGCAATTACGTTCAGCATATACCAAGAGCTACTGGTTTGTTGCCCCTTACTTTTTCGCTATTATGTTGGTCCTTAACGTAATCAGTTCAAAATGAAAAAGGCCAATGTTATAAATGACATTTACTGTTAACTGTTAAGGTTAACTTGGAGTTAAGATTAGGCATCACAGGTTAGGTTTAGGGTTAAGTTTACAAACAAAGAAAAAATACCTGTCTAAACAACACAATACCCTAACAAATTTTGTTTTGCCTCTCGCTGGAATCAAACTTACAACCACTGGATTGAAAGTTGGTTCGGGAAATGCAGTCATCTGCAGTCATCCCTGACTACAACACCCTGGCGAACAGCCACTAACTATGAATACGTTCATGACCTCCCCTAGCAGCCGATTTCTGATAGTCGGTAAACAGCCCTTTTCATGTCTTGACACTGAACGTAAATGCAAGAGACATTAAGGACCAATAGCACTGGGATATGTTAACACTGAACGTAATCACGTTTTCAAAATAGTTACGTATGCATGCAAGTTGTGCGACGATGATTAGCTCGTCTTTTTTCTGGACCTGTGTAGTCAGTCTGTCTGAGTCTTCACTGGTATTTCTCCGTCTGTGACCTCCCTGTCCTGGGGCTCTAAGCCCCTGGCTTCTCCAACCAGCAGTGCCAACAGGGCCACTATCTTCAACAGTGACAGGTGTTTGTGTGTTTGATGCCCAACTTCATTCTCCATCAGTCACCGGAGGGCAGCAGGTTTCACTCACCTCAAGCACCCTTTGCCCCCAATGCCCATGGACTGTTGGGTCTTCAGGCGCGGGTGTGTGTGTGTGTGTGTGTGTGTGTGTGGAGGGGCACCAGCATCTTCAAGTGCAGTCATATTCCTCTCCTTAATCTCACTTAACACCTCACCAGTAAGGATTTAGTCCACATAAACAGAACACGTTAAACCCACACACAGGGAGGTGGCGAAGGACAGGGGAGGTGTCAGGAACTGTGTCTGACACACTGAGGTACTCTGAGGGAGCACGCTTGTATTGTACAGCAGGACAATTTCCCTCGGCTCCTTAAGGACCCAAGCCCTTCTGGTTGTCATCTTCTCCTGCTAAGCATGCTATTCAAACCACAGTAACTCACGCCAGAACAAATCTTAAACAGTGGCCAATGAGGATGCATTGAACAGAGTGACCAGTTGGTCAAATCAGGAAGTCACTCCTAACACCAATGTTTCAACAGTTTGCAATGATGACCTGTGAATACTGGACATTGGACCCAGAGTCAGGCTAATTTTCTTTCTTCTCTCTCTCTCTTCTCCCTCTCTCTCCAATGTAGAATCCGGACAATCAGACAGCTCCAGTCAACAAGGAGACACAGACATCAAACCGCCGCCCAACGGTAAGAGAACACACACACACTTGCTTACACACACAGGTGAGGATGATCATGGCCACACCCAGGCACACAGACACTATGTCCTCCCTCTCCTCTGAAGGGCACCTGAGTTTCCAGGACTGCTTCGTCACCTCAGGAGTGTGGAACGTGGCGGAGCTCGTCAGAGTCTCCCAGAGTGAGTACCCATCTCTTTCTCTCCCTCCCACTATTAGTCTGTCTATTTGTCCCTCCCCTGCGCTACATCAACACTGCCTTTTTTCTCCCCCATTCAATTTCCTCCCCAGCTCCTGTTGCCACGGCATCTGGTCCTAGCTTCTCCCTGGCTGACCTGGAGAGTCCCGGCTACTACAACATCAACCAGGTGGCCCTGGGACGACGCTCGTTGGCCTCGCCCCCTTCCACCAGGTACATGTAGGTTTCACTAAAGTTAAATTATCCCAGTGATCCCTGGCCACGCCCCCTTCCACCAGGTACATGTAGGTCTCACTAAAGTTAAATGATCCCAGTGATCCCTGGCCACGCCCCCTTCCACCAGGTACATGTAGGTTTCACTAAAGTTAAATTATCCCAGTGATCCCTGGCCACGCCCCCTTCCACCAGGTACATGTAGGTTTCACTAAAGTTAAATTATCCCAGTGATCCCTGGCCACGCCCCCTTCTGCCAGGTACATGTAGGTCTCACTAAAGTTAAATTATCTCAGTGATCCCTGGCCACGCCCCCTTCCGCCAGGTACATGTAGGTCTCACTAAAGTTAATATATCCCAGTGATCCCTGGCCGCGTCCCCTTCCGCCAGGTACATGTAGGTTTCACTTAAGTTAAATTATGTTTGTGATACAAATAGCATTAATAACTGGCTACCAGTGTAATTAGATTAGTCAAAATACCAGTGGTGTACAATCTTATGTCCCACAGATTTCAGCCAGTTAGCATTCAGGGTTTGGCAGCAGGTGGCTAACTTATACCACAAGACAATGCTGGATGCATTGGGGATGGAAAAGGATCGATATCCGGCAGGATTATCGAAAGAGCTGGATGGAAATGATGCAAATATATTTAGTTGGTTTGAATTATTTTGACAACTCTCAGTATAGTTTATCCAAATGAGAGATGTGCCAAAGGCCTACTGATGTAGAACTGGCTTTAAAACACTCCAGGACATCATGCAAAGTCTAAAACCAGATCAAAAGTAGGCGGAACAGAAATGAACATAAACATTGTTTTTTACTTGCCTTTTCTGGTTTTCAAATAGATTCGTACAAATATATCAGACAACAAATAAAATACAGCTTTGGAAAATATTGAGGGACCACTGCACCTCTTGCTTTCCTTTCTGTGTGTGCAGCTCTCTGCTGAATTTCATTGTCACAGTCCAGAGCCTAGGCCTTCAACCCTTTCCTTGAGGACCCCAAAAGGTTTCAGTTTAATTGTAGCCCTGAAAAGGCACATCTGTTTCACTAAGCAAGGGCTTACTGATTAGCTGACGGGTCTAATCAGATATGCCAGCTCTGCGTCCCTGAGGGTTGAAGACCTCTGAGAGGTTGTTTGTTCCATCTTTCTTCTCCATCTATGTGTCTCTCTGGGTTTTTTAAATGTGTGATGCATCTCTTCTTTTATCCTTCTCTTTGTTCCTCTCTTATTTCCTATTTTTCTTCCTGTCTTCTCTGGCACTGTAGGTCTGAGGTGGAGCTGTACGCAAACCTTCCACGGAGGTAGTTATTCTGACACACACACACACACACACACCCACCCATTCACACACACGCTGCTCTATCAACTCTACTGAGTACAAACCAGACTACGGTCCAACTCCCTCCAACACGCTGCAGACACTCATCGTATGTTTTTCTCTCTACTTTCCAACTTCTCTCCCATTTCTGCCTTCTTCATTCTAGAAGTTCACCTCCCATGAGATTGGAAGTTTCTGTTCTCGGTTACGAGTCTGTTTGTGTTGTTGATTCACACTGACTCATCTCCTCCTCTTCCTCCTCCTACGCAGCTCAAACAAGAGGAAGTCATTAGACGACAGCGAGCTGGAAAGCCCCACGGACGACGTCTTCTACCCCGGACGCTCCCCGGCCGCCGGCTCCTCCCAGTCCAGCGGCTGGCCCAATGACATGGACGCAGGTAGGATACTCCGCCCACTCCTTAACCCACCAATCCGGGACCGGTCCCTCTAAGCTGTTCTCCCTGACTCACCTCACCAGAGTCCATCAGCACGTATCACCCAACACCACCCACAGCCAAAACCCCTTGTTCCTTAACACTCCTCACTCTGTTCCAAAATCCACACTGGCGGTCTACATTGGACAGCCTGCCAGGGCTTCCTTCTTGTTGGCAAGCAAAGTGAGGACATCGGGACAGACTGACATCGGGCTCTGACACCCGACCTGACATCAACCCCCCCCCCACCTATAAATAAAACATTTCCTCACTCCCTACTCCTCCCGACTGCTGTCTTGATTCACACCGATTCGAGACCAAATGTGATAATCCAGCCGCTCACTTGATACCGGCGGAGGCCGTTCGGTTGTAGTGTTTCTCTAAGGCTGATCTGAGACCAGAACTAACTCACTCCATAATCTCTTCTTCCCACCTGTAACCAGGTGGAGACCTTCACTCACCATCCCCAAGCTCACACCATGTTGACCGCCATCTGATAAGTAAGCACCAATGTAGCTCCTAATCACTCTGTTGTCCGTTATTGATGGCAAATATTACAATTGCTACTATAATTGCTCAAACACTACTTTGATAAGTCAGTCTTAACATTTTAAAATAAGCAACCATCATCTCTCTCTCTCTCTAATGCTGCTTTTCTCCATCTCTCCCTCTCATCTCCTCATCCTCTTATGCTCCCCCGCTCTCTCCCTTTCTCTCTGTCCTTCTCTATATTCTCCCCCTGCCTTTCTCCCCTTTTCTCTCCCTTTCTCTCTGTCCTTCTCTATATTCTCCCCCTGCCTTTCTCCCCTTTTCTCTCCCTTTCTCTCTGTCCTTCTCTATATTCTCCCCCTGCCTTTCTCCCCTTTTCTCTCTCTTTCTCTCTGTCCTTCTCTATATTCTCCCCCTGCCTTTTTCCCCTTTTCTCTACCTTCTCTCATTCTCCCACTTGAATCCTTTTGCTTTGTCTCTCTCTCATGTTCCTTCTCTCCTTCTTCTTCCCCTCCTCTTCCCATTGTTAACCCTTCCCTTCTTCGTCTACAGTGCAGCACCATTTGGCCAGTGTGCAGGAGAGGAAGATTAAGCATGAAAATGATGGAGTGCAGTTTCCTTACCATGGTTAGAACACATTATACTCATATCTACCTCTACTGTATTTAACTCATATCAGCCTTCTTTTACTGTATTTGACTCATATCAGCCTTCCCTTACTGTGAATAACTCATATCAACCTTCCTTTACTGTGAATAACTCATATCAACCATCCTTAACTGTGAATAACTCATATCAACCATCCTTAACTGTGAATAACTCATATCAGCCTTCCTTTACTGTGAATAACTCATATCAACCACCTTAACTGTGAATAACTCATATCAACCATCCTTAACTGTGAATAACTCATATCAGCCTTCCTTTACTGTGAATAACTCATATCAACCTTCCTTTACTGTGAATAACTCATATCAACCTTCCTTTACTGTGAATAACTCATATCAGCCTTCCTTTACTGTGAATAACTCATATCAGCCTTCCTTTACTGTGAATAACTCGTATCAACCTTCCTTTACTGTATTTAACTCATATCTGCCTTCTGCCTTCCTTTACTGTGAATAACTCATATCAGCCTTCCTTTACTGTATTTAAGTCATATCAGCCTTCCTTTACTGTATTTAACTCATATCTGCCTTCCTTTACTGTATTTAAGTCATATCAGCCTTCCTTTACTGTATTTAACTCATATCAGCCTTCTTTTACTGTATTTAACTCATATCAGCCTTCCTTTACTGTATTTAACTCATATCTGCCTTCCTTTACTGTATTTAACTCATATCAGCCTTCCTTTACTGTATTTAACTCATATCAGCCTTCCTTTACTGTGTTTAATTCATACCTTCTCTTACAGTGTTAAATTCATATCCACCTGGTGTAACATACCAGTTGAACTGTACTCCCTCCTTCCAAGTATATTACAGTTGTGTACGTGCACTCCGCTTCACCAGTTCAAACCTGCAGGTCTGTTGGAACAGGAGCCGTCACATGACTCGTCCCATTCACTCAGTGTGCTGACACGCACCGTATGTGAAACGGCTTCTCCTCCGAAGCCTTGTTACCCTGCAGTCTCGGCGCGCCGTCTCTGTGTGCCACCGGTCCACAACATCGGGTCAACGTTGACACAACCAGTTTGTTCTGGATCAGGCAGCTGTGGACGCTTTCCCAGCCTGAACCGCCACGCCCGGCACCTTGTTTAATGCATCTCTCAATGTGTGCCCCTGGCGGGCGCCTGTGACGGACCCTCGCTCTGAATCCCACATTAAGATGTTTACAGTATGAGAATCAGAGGTGTCAACCCCCCCACCTCGCTGGCTTTCCCTCTCCCTTTCGCTCTCGCTCTCTCTCTCTCTCTCCCTCCCCGTTTCTCACTGTTTTCTAATTGAAAACGTGTGCAGCAAGAGAAGCCCTGGGGAGAGAGTTAGAGAGATGGAGAGAGGTTCTGTGTTAGGACCTGCGGTTTGCCCAGGCCCGCTCCAGTTAACTAAGCTGTAAATGTAATTAACATGCACACACACACACACACACACACACACACACACACACACACACACAACACGCATTACCACATCAGGGAGTTCTCTACTGCAGCGCAGGTTACCTTTTAATGAGCTTGGCAACACAGAGCTGTAAAATAACATGCTAATATGGTCCGAACAAAATGAAACCCTGTACCACATATAGTACACTGACTGGGGAATAATGTGCAGCGGCTCTGGTCTTTTTGACCGTCTAACTTAGGTGACCCTCTGGTTAATTAATTTATCCCCCCACCCAAATAAAAGAGATGGAGTAAAGCGAGGTAGAGAGAGTGGTAAATGAAGAAAGAGGTAGATGGAGAAAGAGGTAGAGGCACCTGAGAGAGTAGCATCCATTGTGCTTCACGGGAGACTAAATGTGTTGCGTTCCGAGCCGTCCCACCTGCTACAGGCCGACCGCAGCTGCAGGTTCCCGTTCAGGCGGGGGGTAGGAAAACAAGCGAGCGCAAAAAACAAACGAGACCGTGAAAGCCGACGAGAAAACACACACACACCCACACCCAGGTGTGCCTGCCCCACCGTCTGTCCACCACAGCCAAACCCTGCATAGCCAATCGATCGGGCACATGCCAACACACACACCGAGGTATGAACACGTATGCAGATACATTCACACACACACACACACACAC
>JACXGJ010014778.1:0-14373 GCA_016801105.1 Esox niger
CCCCCCATTTACAAGCCCCCCCCTCACAGCCCCCCCACTCACAGCCCCCTTCCATATGTCCTGGCTCTAGTTTTGAGCAGGGTTCCAGGGGAAGGATCTGGGTTGGTCTCGGTTTGATTCCAGTGGTGTGCTCATAAGGTCTGCATTGGGGACGTGCATGATGTTTCAGTGGGTGACACTGTCTGTGTCATCTCTCTCTTCCCCTGTCTTTGTCTGTCATATCCATGCACTTATTATTTGTACAATGGGAGTATTGAGGATTCTTCTGAATGTTAGTTATACATCTGTCTGTGTCAGTATGATTATTGGATATGCTTCATTGTTGATGGTTAATACAGCCCTCCCTGTTTAGTACATGTTTTTTTAATTTATGTGTATATATATATATATATATGTCCTAACATTGGTTGCTATACTGTGACAGAACTCTTACACAGCTCTTTCTAATCATTCAAAATCCCCAATGTTTACGTGTATCTCCACTCTATTTTTAACGCTTTTCAGACCGTGCGGTAAATGGTTATATAACCCAAATAGTCCAGGAGTGAATGATTAACGCTGGTAGCCTTGTATTAATGTGACTGGTGTGTAGTAAAGCATCTATCTCTCTGTGTCTCCTAGGGGGGCTACCCTGCCGCTGCCTACCGCTATGCTCAGCCTGCCGCCGTAACCGGGGCAACCGCTGCCGCCGCCGCCGCTTACAGTGACAGGTAGGAGGGGGGAGGGTCGTCCGAGGACATCCACAACCAGCAGACTAGCATGACACCAATATGACCATACAAGTGCATAGTAACACGCTGGGCCACATCGGTTGTGAAACCGTGGTGATCTGGTGTGTACAGCTGAGATCTCCCGGTCTTTTCTGGTGTGATCGTCAGTACTAGGTGCGTTGTTGTAAGTGCGTGCAGCTAACGGCCGTGTTGGTGTCCCTGTGTGTCAGTTATGGCCGGGTGTACACCACAGATCCCTACCATGCTCTAGGTCCGGCTGCTGCAGCCTATGGAGTCGGTGCCATGGTAAGAGCAACCCAACCTCAACACTACAACAACAGGCAACTGGAAACTGAATTATCTTCACTTTATGTAAATGTGGTAATTTACTCATTCAATAATTTTTCACCGCTATCTGTCGTTTACAAGGAGACCGTTTCTTCCTCACCCTGTGTGTCATTCATTTGTCTTTCTCTCACCTTCTCTGTCCAGGCTAGTTTATATCGGGCTGGATACAGTAGGTTTGCTCCTTACTAAACGACACTCTTGGAACACCACATCTCTGAGCCCTTTTTCGAGCTCTACATTTGGGAAGAGCTCCCCTCCATTTTCTGTGGGCGGTGGTGCAAACATACCCAAGTGTTCTGGAAAAAGGTCATCCAATCAAGATCCACTCAACTGTAACTCCGCCCGCTTCAACTGTCACATTCACAGTGACATGGTAATGGACCAAACAAAAAGGATCTGTACATTTTAGGATAAGCAACATTAATTCAAGACAACTGTGGGATATCAGAATGGTTACATTTAATGAAAAACACTAATGGACATGGATGAAGAAACTGCTGCTCACCAGTTACTTTTTACACTGCAGCACTACAAACCTTTGCTCCTAATAGTAGTGTGGTGGTAATGCCTATGTTATCAAATTAAATATGTACACAGACAAAACTGCACTCTATGTACAGTGTAATCTCTATTTACAGTTATTGTTGACGTGCACAGGTTGTTAGTACGGCCTCATAGTTGGCCATCTCTGTCCCGACATCTTAGGTACTTCATACAAAACACTATTGACAACATGCCCAATTGAGTAATACCATTGATGAAACATTTGGATGCAGAAATGAACACCACCTGGTCAAATAAAAAAGGTGTCATGGAGGAACACAAGTAGCATCAATTGAATAATCTGAAGTGCAAGGCTGAGGGGTGACAGTTGACTAGGCTAGAGAAGATCATGACCATCGTAACTGACATTACCACAAGATGAAATCAGTGCGACAATGACAAGGAAAAAGAAGCAGATTGACTTGTTTTTGTTCTGCATTACCTCAGTGTTTCTTTTCTTGTCTATGGAAAACATAGCTTATTATTATAAATGTGGGTGAAATGATATCCACTATTATTACTATCATAATTTCCCAGTTGATTATTACTCTTATTGCTGGTCTATAAGTATTACAATTATGACTTATTACTGTTTTAAATATAATGACACAAGTGTTTTGAGCTGTATCCTGCATCCTTACTATATTACTACTCTGTCCTCATTTTTTCTGTTCTAGAATATTGTACGATTCATGCCTGCTCAGCACCACTCTCACCTCCATTTCTCTATACTAGACTATTTGACATTCCAGGTGTAGCATCAGAACTGTGGTTGGAAGAGGTTAAAACATGGCAAGTGTCTGGGCGTAGCTAATGTACTGATGGTACTAGAGATGCATGCGGGACCCAGCTCTTTACAGACTAAATAGGAAAACTTAGTGTTTCATGGAACAAAGTTGGCAACAAAGCACCACAAGTTGTTACTTTGTTTTTTGAAATTGTTTTAAAAATATTTGTCAAGTCGACAGAAACTTGAGAAGTGAAACAGCGTAATGGTCACTCGAGAATGCAATCTGCCTCCCCTTTAGGTCTTTGGGAATGTTATAGTCCAATATATATTGAAGTCACTGCCTTAAGTTACAGGAAGTGACCAACAAATGTATAAATACAGTCTTTGTCTGTTATGTTTCTCCATATACTTTTTTTCAGCTATTGTTTGTTTTTTGTTTCCAAAGATTCTCTGAAAGCACATTTTTTGGTCAAGTGTTTATTGTACATTTCTTGTACTTGTCATGATTGTTGTTCATGCTGTTATTTTTACTCCTATTCTATTTTATGGTGGGTTCAGGGAGCATCCTTTCAGTGTGCATGGGAGTGTTTCAGAGCACCCTGTTCTGGAAGATGTCATCTGAGCAGCAAAGAGAGAAGATAAGGGGCAACGTTAATTTATTAGCAAAATTTGCTAGTTACAAATTGGTAGAATTTAAACCACAAATATAAAGATGGCGATGAGCAATGTTAGCCTTTTAAAAACAGGGACATGACGGCTGAATGTGTGAGGGGTTAGGATAATGTAGTTAAAAAGGCTATTGAAAAATGTTGGTCTACAGAGAAAAATTTTTGGATTCCATAGTAGGAGATTTGACATTTTCATTAAAAAGTCAAATTGGTAAAAGATCAAGACATGTTGAAACAAAGCGTTCTATTTAACACAATGTCAAAGAGCCCCGTCCTGCCCAAGCCGCCTTTATCCAATTGAAAGTGATTGTGTAGTTCAGGGATGTTGTAAGGACCCAGGTGGAGGGATGAGCCATAAAGCATCTGTTGACATGACCATGTTATTAGCTGCTTTATTAGGGGTCATTTCACAAGGGGACCAGGTGAAATGAAGTCCATGATCATAGTGGAGGGGGATAGTACAGCTGCAGTAGTTATTCTGTTGACCATTTATGACATAATATCATGACAAGCAGAATTGTCAAACTTAAAAAAAAAAATCTTTACAGAAGTATCAGTATGCATGTTTTTGTGAGGAAAGGGTCAAATGGCACTTCATTTGTTGCATGAATCACAACCATTTATATGGAAAAGGAGGTCATGTGAATTATGTGAGGATGGGGGGTCTATCTCAATATGGTCTGCTTGAGCTTGTTTGGTTGGGTATCTGCCTGGGTTGCATTCTTCTGTGGTCATGGTATCATCTGAATTACCATTAAGCTTACAATTAATTTGGTATGTTGTACCCCTGCAGTTTTTCTTTTGAAGTATGTGTGTTAGAAGCGATGGCAGTGGCCTAAGCAACACAGACATAGCGGAGGCTGATATTCCCAATGCGTTGTGTTGCAGCACACGACTGCTCCATGGCACAGCGTCCCTCCATAACCTTCTACTTGTTCCCCAGCACTGGAGACTACCATGTGCCCTCTCACGGCGATGTCGGCCATCTTAGACCCAGCTGTGTGCCTGACGAGCCCCTGCACTGTGCTCAAGTCAACCCAATAGGATTTTTTTTGTACAGGGATTTAATGAAATGCATGTGGTGTGTGTGTGTGTGTGTGTGTGTGTGCGTGTGTGTACATTGCTATGCTCATTGATCCAAGTTATGTATTCTTTTTCTTTTCTTCTCGGTATGTGGCTTGTGTATTTCTCTTCATGCTTGCCTTCTGTTTCCTGTCATTGTTATTGAATGTACATAATAAACTGTTTGGTTTTTATACGTTGTCTTTAGCTGTTCTTTGATTACCTCAAAATTTGTCTAAAATGTTTAGTGGATTCAATTTTTTATGTTATCATAATATACAGGATGCCCAAATAGGGATGATGGTGTTGTTAACTAGTAGCATCTATGCCATGTTGAACTGTATTTCAGAATTACTCTGCTGTAGCCAATGGACTTTGGAACTGTATGTCTTTACTGCTACTAAGTGGAAAACATTTATCTCTTTCTTTTAATCTTAATGTAATGAAAATCGCTGATTTAGTTTGAAGGGAGTCTCATGTCCTGTTAGTTGAATGAATGCACACAAGCCTAATCGCCTTTTTGATGACTTGGACTTTTACATATTCAGAGTACGTAAAAGTCCAAGCATTCGATTGAGGGCTGTTTTACTAGGTAAACAGTAAAGCACATGGATCCTCTGAATTCTGGAGCTGTTGTCCCACCTTACTCACCCCCTATGGGAGATGAGATGACAACAATGTCCAAAGTCAGCCAAAGTATGTCTTTATATTGCTCTGTATAATACAATGCCAGGAGCACTACTGATCTATCATATCACCAATGTTATTAATAATTTACATGATAAAATGCATTTGATTCCATTTTGTTTGTTGGCTGTCTCGAGGCATGAACATTAGGAGTCCCACAAACAATAAGGCAATCGTCTTGTGTCACCTAGTGGTTAAACACTGTACTGCCACATTCCATCTGATTGGCTTGTGGTTCTCTGGGAGAATAATGCAGGCCTCCGCTGTTTCGATATTACAAAACCATTTCTAACATTTTAGTAAAACATATGCCATCAAAACATTTTCAAATATGCATAGTTTAAAAGGAATTTAATAAACACAAAGTGGGATGTAAAAAAATGCCTGCCATGCACCTTTCATTTAAGACCGTAAGGACAAGGGTATGCATTAGCTCTGCTAGGTACTCCACCGCCCCTTCACACTTGCAGGGGGCTGCCCCATGCATCTCTTCGGTTTGGTTACTTAATCCAAACAGATTTACGCCTCCACCTGCCTGGAGCTACTAGAGTCTCTGGTGTTCACAAGCAGCATGTTGCAAAAACAGTCTTGTCACATTAGCTTAGCTTCAGTAAACTAGTTTTATCTGGATGCAGCCTGAGTAAAGATGAATGAAACTGACCAATCCAGTCATTGGGCACAATTTAAATAAACCTGCATTGCAGTATTTCCACAGTAGGCCTTTTACCAGGGAACTCACAGTTGTCACTTCTAAGTGTGTGCACAGGATGCCCATTGTATAAATAGACACTGTTTAGACACTACCAAAGCCTATGGGATTGATTGAATCCCGACCATAATCACATGGAAATAATTGTATACTCCTACATTTGAACTGAAAAATCTGTCATCTCGTGTTTGTTAAGCTTTTACCTTGTGTGTGTGTGTGTGTGTGTGTGTGTGTGTGTGTGTGTGTGTGTGTGTTTATATAAATGGGGACAACAACTAGGTTTAGGGATAGGTTTTTCCAGTTGATTGTCAGGTAAATAAATCAAAGTCCCCATTTAGAGAGCTCAAGTTAGACATGTGTGTCGGTATACATAAAATACTGTGATGCTAATCAGGCAAGCTGTGTCCATAGTATTCAGGATAGGGCTCGCTGATGTTGGTGGTCTGAGGCCGGGGGATTGAGTAATCTTTTTCCGGATCTATTTCCTGAAAGAAAACACATTGAGACATTAAATTAGTCTACAGTTTAACATTACAGGTACATTTCTTGTAATGGTTAAGGGCCATATTGTTTGTTACTACACATATTAGGTTGTCATTCCAATGGGTTAGACCCAGTAGGCTCTGAGCCAGTCTCTGGCCTACTCACTGTCATTGAAAATCCAGACTCATATGGTGACCGGAGAGCAGGCAGTCTTCTGCCTGAAAACAAGATTGAAATGCAAACACTTCGTTTTCTCCAGATTCTACACATTTAGGCACAGTTGCCTGGACACAGATCAAGCCTGGTCCACTGTTTTCAGTAATGGTCTTGGCTCAGTCTGTCTCCAAAATGGGTCCTTATAGTTATTACTGAACACAAGTTATTTTGACTAATCTATTCTAACTAATAGACAGTCCTGTGCCTCTAATTTTAACATACAGTGCCCTCTGTGTATTTCACCTCAACACACAGTGAGAAGGTTTGGTTCACATCGCAAGATAATAATAGGTTCCACCAAGTACCAGGAGATGTTCGACCAAAACCTGTCTTTTTTGTTCATAACTAAACATTTTGTTCATATTTAGGGTATCTGGATACAATAGCTGGCACTCACACTTAAATGGATGATGTTCAACTCTGATTCATCGCTTTTTCTTCCGGACAGGTAAATTGATGTATTCATATTATTACAGTACATACAAATTATTTTGCTTCGTGTTTTAATAGGTATCTAGCTTATAGATAGCTCCCAGTGCTGCTAAGCTAACGCTAGCGTGGCTAGTAACCCAATGAAAAACGAGAAGTTGGACATGGTGGTAGCCATTTCTACAGGCAAAATGACTTGTGCATACGGGTCGTTTAGCTTGATATTGTGTTACACTGGCCCACTGTAGCACCAGGAACCACTATGCTAACTTTGACTACAATTATGTAACTGACTAGTCTAACATAACCCAGTGTACATAAAAGATGCCTGTCTAATAGAAAAATAAACCAGATGGCAAACGTTTATAACTAGAGTTGTCGCCATTGAATTTAGCTATACATTTTCAGTTCGCTCTGTGTCAAAAAATTGCATCAGATCGCCTACATTTCAGATGCCATCTTTAAAAAGGCCCAGCAGAGGTTGTACTACCTGTGCCAGCTTAAGAAGCTTAACCTGTCCAAGGAGCTACTGATCCATTTTTACACAGCCATCATCCAGTCTGTTCTCTGCACATCCATCACTGTTTGGTTTAGATCTGCCATGAAAGTGGGAAGGAATAGACTACAACGGACAGCCAGAACTGCAGGAAAGATCTTTGGTGCCAACCTGCCCTCCATCTAGGACTTATACAAAACCAGAGTGATTAAAAGGGCAGGAAACATCACTGCAGATCGTCACACCCTGGATTCAACCTGTTCCAGCCCCTCCCCTCTGGTAGGCGCTACAGAGCACTGTACACCAAAACGAACACACAGAGGAACATTTTCTATCCACAGACCATCACTCTGATGAACAGTCAACTTCTGTCACTTAGTGCCGGGCACAATCCCTGTATAACCACCCAGTAACTCAGACCCTAACATCCACCTGTCTACTGTTTATTTATTTAAAATGCTTTTTCATCCTGTAATTCAGTGTTGTTCATACTCTATATATACTGAATATATCATATCCACCTACCTGATGTACATTACACCTGCACTATTTATTTTTTATTCCTTCCAGCATTGATTGCACTCTGCTACACACCCTGCTCATTGTACTACTGTCACACCAGTCTTACTATGTTGTTGATTGGTTTATTTTGTGTATTTATAGGTACTGTATATTGCAGTCAGTGACTCTTGTTGAGTGTCTATTATTTAAGTCTTTTATGAGTAAGCACATCGTGACTCTGTATGATCCAGTCAAAGGAGTTGATTCTGATGCTGATTTGATTAGGAAAGACATACCACACTGTCAGTCAAACTCAGGCCGGGGAGCAGAGGGAAGAATTGGGGGGAGCTGTTTCTCACATTTTAAAAATGTAACCCAGTGAAGCTTAAATCGATGATGTATATTTTTCATAATAGTTGATGTGAAAGAAATAACACAGGCATAGCCAGGCTGGCCTTGGTCTCATCTTCTGTCTGGCATTTTGTCCAGCCTGGCTATGCATATATTTCTTTCACATGAACTATTATGAAAAATATACATGATTGATTATGATTATAAATTGCCTAACGTATGTACAGTGGGAATAACAAGTATTTGATACACTGCTGATTTTGCAGGTTTTCCTCCTTACAAAGCATGTAGAGGTCCATAGGTACACTTTAACTGTGAAAGACAGAATCTAAAACAAAAACCCAGAAGACCACATTGTGTGATTTTTAAATAATGAATATGCATTTTATTGCATGACATAAGTATTTGATCATCGACAAACCAGTAAGAATTTTGGCTCTCACAGTTTTTCTTTAAGATGCCCTCCTGTTCTCCACTCACTACCTGTATTAACTGCAACTGTCTGAACTCATTACCTGTATAAAAGACACCTGTCCACACACTCAATAAAAACTCCAACCTCTCCACAATGGCAAAGACCAGAGAGCTGTGTAAGGACATCAGGGATAAAATTTTAGACCTGCAGGCTGGGATGGGCTACAGGACAATAGGCTAGCAGCTTGGTGAGAAGGCAACAACTGTTGGCGCAATTATTAGAAAATGGAAGAAGTTCAAGATGACAGTCAATCTTCATCGGTCTGGGGCCCCATGCAAGATCTCACCTTGTGGGGCATCAATGATCATGAGGAAGGTGAGGGATCAGCCCAGAACTACATGGCAGGACCTGGTCAATGACCTGAAGAGAGCTGGGACCACAGTCTCAAAGAAAACCATTAGTAACACATTACGCTGTCATGGATTAAAATCCTGCAGCGGACGCAAGGTCTCCCTGCTCAAGTCAGCGCATGTCCAGGCCCGTCTGAAGTTTGCCAATGACCATCTGGATGATCCAGAGGAGGAATGGGAGAAGGTCATGTGGTCTGATGAGACAAAAATAGAGATTTTTGGTCTAAACTCCACTCGCCGTGTTTGGAGGAAGAAGGTTGAGTACAACCCCAAGAACACCATCCCAACCTTGAAGCATGGAGGTGGAAACATCATTCTATGGGGATGCTTTTCTGCAAAGGGGATAGGACGACTGCACCGTATTGAGGGGAGGGCCATGTATTGCGAGATCTTGGCAAACAACCTCCTTCCCTCAGTAAGAGCATTGGAGATGGGTCTTGGCTGGGTCTTCCAGCATGACAACGACCCAAAACACACAGCCAGGGCAACTAAGGAGTGGCTCCGTAAGAAGCATCTGAAGGTCCTGGAGTTGCCTAGCAAGTCTCCAGATCTGAACCCAATAGAAAATCTTTGGAGGGAGCTGGAAGTCTGTATTGCCCAGCTACAGCCCCCAAACCTGAAGGATCTGGAGAAGGTCTGTATGGAGGAGTGGGCCAAAATCCCTGCTGCATCGTGTGCAAACCTGGTAAAGAACTACTGGAAACATATGATCTCTGTAATTGCAAATAAAGGTTTCTGTACCAAATATTAAGTTCTGCTTTTCTGATGTATGCAATACTTATGTCATGCAATAAAAAGCAAATTAATTATTTTAAAATCATACAAAGTGATTTTCTGGATTTTTGTTTTAAATTCTGTCTCTCACACTTGAAGTGGACCTATGATTACAGACCTCTACATGCTGTGTAAGTAGGAAAACCTGTAAAATCAGCAGTGTATCAAATGCTTGTTCTCCCCACTGTATATACAGATACATAACACATTGAAACTGGATTGTTGTTGATGTGCATAGAATAATCTTCTATGCACATCAGATAATTAGTAACTTTAACTGTGAAATAAGTAACTTTATAAAATAAGATACATTAGTATATCAGTATGCATTTCAACTCTCATACTGTTATATACTGTTAACTAGACTATATAATACTTCAATAGAATTCCTGATATTTGGTTACAGCTTTTGGTGTTGCTGTGCCACCCCGAGATTTTCAGTGACCCCATCTGGCCCCCCCTATGGTAAATGTCTGTAACGCCCTGTGATTACTAGACAGATTGTACTGTGATTACTAGACAGATTGTACTGTGACTACTAGACAGATAGTACTGTGACTACTAGACAGATTGTACTGTGACTACTAGACAGATAGTACTGTGACTACTAGACAGATTGTACTGTGATTACTAGACAGATTGTACTGTGACTACTAGACAGATAGTACTGTGACTACTAGACAGATTGTACTGTGATTACTAGACAGATTGTACTGTGACTACTAGACAGATAGTACTGTGACTACTAGACAAATAACTATAATATAACAAGTAGACAGACAGTGCTGTAACTCTAATGAAACTAGTAGACAGACAGTGCTGTACCTCCTTTTTCCACACCGTCGTTCTCAAAGCTTCCGTTATCCCTCCCTTCTTTTCGGCCAACCAGGCTTGGTATGTTGGCGTCGGGGCTGATCCACCCTCCAAAGTCTAAGGGGCCATCCTTGGAGCTGGCCTCCCCCCTGCATTGGAGGACTACTTGAGCAAGTCCGTGGCCAAGCAGAAGGACCCATCCATTGGCCACAAGGGCTATACTCAACACCGGGTCATCCCACTGAGGTTGCCGGCCCATCTCCAAGTTGCCCCGGGTTAGCAGGGCAATCCACACCACCCAGATGGCGGCAGACAACGTCAGGGTGAGGCTGAGCAACCCTGCGTGGACCCGGCTGTCTTGCCAGTTGCCACCGTAGCTGTAGGCGCAGCAGTAGCGGCAGAGGCTGCACAAGGACAAAACCAAGCCGGTGGCCAGCAGAACCAAAACGTAGATGAGAAGCATGACAAACTCTCCCTGGGAGTACTGGCAAGGCTGGCCGTCCCGCAGCAGCACGATAATCAGCCACTCTGTTGCGATGACCACCTGGACGGTGAAGAGGGCCAGGGCCAGCACAGCCTCCCCCAGGCCCCGCACCACTGCCAAGCCCAGCAGGACCAGGCCGCGCGCCAGCAGGCAGGAAAACGCCAGGGAGAACAGCACCCCGAACAAGAAGAGACGCGTAGGGCAGGTCCGGGGAGTGAGGCGGATGACGAAGGCAAAGGTCAGGGCAAAAATCCCAGCCGTGGCGATCAGGAACAGGGCCATGGAGGCCGAGCTCCCGCCAACACCTCTGCAGCTACGGGAGGAGATGCATGCCCAGAGATTCCAGAACAGTAGCCCCACCAACAGTCCCACGCAGACCAAAAAGCCCAGCGAGGCCAGGCTTTCCACCACGATGCCCCATGCTGCCCGGCGGTCACACAGGTAGGAGTACACGGGGTCCAGATCCACAGCACAGCCCGGCGCTGAGTCCTGGAGAGGGGAGTTGGAGGAGGCGTTGCGCTGGACGTTGGAGGAGTTGTATGGGTTGACTGTGTGCACAGCATTGCTGTTGGTGCCGTTGTAGGGGGAGGCAGTTGAGTTAGTGAGTGCCTTGATAGATGTAGTGTTGCTGGCCGTTACTGTGCTTGGACATAGCAGGAGTAGAAAAAGGGATTTATGAATTTGAAACGAAAAGACCATTCTTGTGTTCCGTCCTTCCTCTTTGGTCTTCTTCGTTGATGACATTGCCCCTGTTCACGTGGGTCTTGGCAACCTGTGAAAAGTACCAACAGTGTGAGAACGTTTGACGCTGAATATCTTTATTTATAGAGCTGTGTGTATGTGTGTGTGTGTGTTTGTGTGTGTGTGTGTGTGTGTGTGTGTGTGTGTGTGAGAGAGTCATAGTAAATGAAATAGAGAGCACACAGATGCACTAGGAAAGGAAACTAATTTAATATACAGTAATAAACAATTATGAGGGATTTGACATCAACTCATGTATCTGCTCGAAATCAGAAGAGACAGCTATAAGGAGTGACCTTGAGAGCCAAATGCAAGAGGGTGACACAGAGTTTGGAAATGAGAGTGAGTGAGACGGAAGCCAGAGATCTCAACTCCTGATATTTGATTGGCACTTCCTCAATTTCACAACAGAGCTCTTGTTTCAGTGTGAGAGATACAAAGATGACATTTAAAACGCTTATCACTGGGTAAATTCATGTATGGCCTGGGCCCATTATTTTACTTTTGTTGTAACGCACCCCAACAGATTAGCCTAGGGGACGTGACACCAACAACCCAGCACTAATGCCAAGATAAATACAAACCGCAAAGCCACAACCACAACTTTAGAAGTGCTGTGCAATCAATTCATTTAATCCAGAAGGAAGAATGCACTGTATACAATAAAAACATACAGCAGATGTCTACCATTGGAACAAAAACACTCTTCCCTAACTTAGATGGATTAGTGGCCCATCTAGGGTACCACACCTCTAAAACCTGACAAATTCAAGGGAGTATAACAGCTGCCCCTACAATATTAGTCTGGTGTGAATATACAAAGGTGCATACTACGTGCAGGTATGTATAGACATGGGCATCTCACCTAACACTATTTCCCCTGTTGCACCCAGCTTTGTGGACGCATCAAAACAGTGCGAACAACCTGCAACTGCTTCTCACAGAGCAAAGAAAACAAAGACTGAAGAGAAACGAAATGACAGCTCTTAAGAATCAACTGACGGCATCTGATTGGCCCGGACCGAAACAGCAACGACAGGCGGGAAAACCGTCGTCCAATCACTAATCATAGCTGTTCGTACAAGGAAAAGCCAATAATGACTCTAAAAGTGCCAAAAACATCGCAATCAAGTTGCCTATACACTCATCGACGCTGTATAAGCTACGTCGATCTCTTGTAAGGTAGAAACAGTTCTTAATTTGTGCCAGATCCGACCGACTTTGTGACTCATCCAATACCTATTGGGACACGTACATTTGACCGATATGGTTTTTGACCCAGATATTGGTCAAAAATTACTCTAATGAATAAACCATACGGACTATTTCTTAGACATGTAATCGCATACGCGGCAACAGGGCCAGATTAATTTACGTTTTAATCCAGCGGGTCAGTCAGCACCTAAACAGTTCAGAGGGGAGGAGAACTCCATGGCTGTTATTTGGAGTGTTTTTTTACCATTGAATAGAGGTAAGGTAAGAATACACATTTTCCAGAAACTGCGGTAGTATTACTATGATTCGATCATGTTGATGTTATGGTGTAGTTATCAAGATCTAACTATGGATTGCCATGCTTCTCATCACAACAGCAAAAGCTTGAATTACAAGAGGTTAGGTTGTTGGTATAAGTTCCATAATTTAATCATATGGGCACAGACCAGTTTTGTCAGTTATTACAGTTAAGGATGTGTTTTTCTATCACCTTGAACTATTCTTTGACCTCATTAACAACGTATTTTGACAGAACTGCCCCTCAGGTCAGCTGTTCCTAAAATGCTGGAATCATCACATCTGGAACCAACAGCCACAGTCAAAGTCACTTAGATCTTCCCCATTCTAATGTTTCATCGAACAACATATAAACCTGTAGACCAGTTCTGCCTGCTATATATTTTGTGTTGCAACCAGATGATTCACAGTTTTGCAATTTGCGTTAAGGAGCTGGGTTACCTATTTCTATTCTGTATTATTTACAGATTATTATTGCAACATTTGTATTTATATAGAACCCTAACAAAATTAAATATAAACTGATATTTCATATTTTTTCCCATTGATTGATTAGTATTTTAACTAATTAATCAAACTTCTTGTAATTCAATGGCTAACTTTTTAAACTGTCAGAAAGACGTGAAAACTTAGTTTTTCTTTTTTCACTAGCAAATAATTAGAATCTTAAGTGACTTACCCTTTATCGTTAACAGTCTTTATCGTTAACAGTTTTCAGTTCACCAGTCCACCTTTGAGTTTCCAGTTCAGGTTGTTTCTTCCGTACTTGTACTTCCCAATGCTGAGCTGTTAGATCAGTAGACAGTCATCTGTCTGAACATGCCTGTTAACTCAAGGACGTACCCATATCCTTTACAGGCACTGGAAGAGCAAGGGCGGGTATCAAGGAAGACAATGTGACAGGAGGGAGATTTTTTTTTTAAATTTAAAGATGAGGACTATTTTCACTTAGTACAAATGTACATAGAAATGAGTTTTGACCAACCCACGGCTGACTATCTTCCTCTGCTTCTCTTTCTCTTAGTCTCTCAACTCACAACAGCAATTCATAGGTGGGGCTCAAACACCTGGAGGCTTTGGAAGAGGCACTGACGCATGCACACGCACGCACACACACACACACACACACACACACACACACACACACACACACACAAGTTTTTACAGCTAACCTCATGGGGACCAGAACATTTAAATCACATGGTCCCTTTCCCTAATCTTATCCCTAACCTTAACCCTTAACCTAACCCTAATCTTAACCTCAATAAAGTAACATTTATGCCTAAACTTT
>JACXGJ010014779.1:0-14370 GCA_016801105.1 Esox niger
CCACTTGTCAGTGTTTTCTCTCCAATGATGATCCCGCCATGCTAATACCGATGCCCCAGACTGACAGTGTGTCTCTCTGGGTGCAGGTGAGTTAAACTCACTTTCTCATGCTGACTGGGTCAGTGTGTGCTGAGGAGAACCACTACAAATTCATCATGATATTTAAGTACCTTAAATTTGAATTGATTAGCATTCCAGGTGATTCATTTGAAGAATGTTTTTTGTTCCTTAAGTATGACCTTTAAATTCTTTGTCAAACAGAAAGTCCAGCAGGTTTAGAGAAGGAAGGTCAAACAGATGTGGTGAACGACAGCCCTTCCTACTGCCCAGATAAGGTTAGTAACATGCTCAAAAACCACAGTCCAATGCCCAACCAGATCTACTGTACTCTGAAAAGTTTAGTTTAGTTTATCTATATTTTTTGCCTCTAAATGTTTTTGAAAACCCAATATGGAATGTAATGTTCATGAAATACAGTGCCCTCCATAAGCATTTGGACAGTAAAATCAAAATTGCTATGTTTGCTGTATGCTCAATGCATATGAAATATTATGAAAAGATGAGGTTAAAAACACCAAATTTCCCTTTTATATTTCTGTTCTTTTCAACTCTTATGTTGTACCAGCTAAGCATAACAGCACTTTCTGTGTTCCTTCCCCTATTTAATGGGAGGATAAGAAGTGGGACATTTGGCTCAATGGTGTTTTTAATTAATCAGGTGTTTCCTGTTTCATTGATTGTCCACACATAAGAGCTGTGAATTTGTTGTCTCAGTTATATCCTTTGCTTTTTGCCTTTGGAGTCTGCATTTGGTGTCAGTAGACATACTCTGTCAAAACCGTAGCACAAACGTTGGACAAGCTGGGAATAGCACTAGTTCGTAATGTCTTGAAAAAGAAAGAAACCACTGGTGTCTTCTGCGATCGTCAATGACCAGGTCGGCAAAGGAAATTAACAGCAGTTGATGACAGAAAAGCCCTGTGAAAAAACAACCCTAAAATATGTGTCAATGTAATTATCAACAGCCTCCAGAATGCTGGGGTGAAGTGTCACAACCTACTGTTTGTTGAATACTCTGGAGGCAGAATTCCAAATGCTACATTGCAAGATAAATAGTTGTGTGGAGGTACATAATGAATGCAGATGCCTCCAAACAGGTGTACTGCATGATACAATTATACATTAGCATCCTATCATGCTGGCCCAGTTGAACTTGATTTTGGATCAAGATGGCAAGAGTAAAGGTTCTAATTGAATTTTAAAGGGGGTTCATTATTTGGACATGGATGGCAGTGTGCTCACAAAAGCTGCTCCAGCTGGCTTGTTTTAATAGGAACAGTGACAAAAGTTACTTCTGCATGTAGGCCTGTGAGATATACATCAGTAAATCCGGTCAGATAGTTTGGTCAAGTGCTGAGGGAGACATTTTGTCTTTATGCTGTTGGGGATATTTGGCATGGCATGTTTGGGTCCACTGGTCCCCTTAGAAGGATCCTTGCAAGTCTTTATCATATGGTGAATAATGTCTGTCCTGATCAGAGCGGCCACTTCCAGGAAGACAATGCCTCATCCACAAGGCACTGGGGGTCACTGAATGGTTTGATTAGTATGATTATGGAGCAAATCATATGCTATGGCCTTTGATGTCACCAGATATCAACTTAAATGAGATTCAATAAAAATGTTTTACCTACATGTGTTAGACCGCTTTCTATCACCATTATCAAACCGCCAAATGAGGGAATATCTTCTGAACCTTCCAGTAGTCACAGACTCATAAAATCTATATCAATGTGCATTAAAGCTTTTCGAGGTGGTCCAACACCTTCCTGAGACACTTTGTGTGTTCCTTTAATTTATAATGCCTCTGTATATGTTGAAATTGCCAGAAATGTTGAATGTCTGTACTTTTGCCTCATTCAACTTTTAACATTTTGAGCACACAGCAAAGCATCCAGAAAAAAATGAAATTTTGACATTACTGTCCCAATACTTATGAAGAGTGCTGTACATTTAATGAGTAATTTTTTTTTATTCACTTTGTTAACCTGGGTTCCCTTTCATATTCGGTGTTGTTTGGAAAATCATCTCAGAAAACATTCATATTCTTGTAATTTGTTCTTAAACGAAGCATAGATTTGAATGTGTTGATACGAACCTAGTTCACATCCTCTCACTCCTCCCCCCGGCATCCCAGGAAAGCCTTTCCCTGTCGGTGGGTGTACTGAAGGACGTAAAGCCCCGAAGCTTGGCCCCCTCGGTGCCCCCCCACTGCCAGGGGAAGAAAGACACCGCCCCAGTGGATGGCCATCAGCCGTCTCACTCCTTGCTCCACCTCAGCCGCTCTGCCAGGGCGGCATCCAGAGCCTCTGCTGCCAAACGGCTCCAGGACAACAGTGACGAAGACAATGACAGCAGTGAGGAGGATGAAGAGGACTGGGGACCAGCGGCCGGTGCCAGGAGAGGGGGCGGTGTTGGAGGAGGGCGGGCCTCCCGGCCCCAACAGCCCTCCCCCAGTGTCCCAGCGGCCCGAGAAAGATCCAGACGTAAGCTCCAGCCTCCGCAGCACATCCCCCCCCAACAGGTGGCGCACCAACCTCCCATGCTGCTTCGCCAGCCCACGCCACCCCCCTCTCCACCACCGGAACTCTCTTTCCCCCTTCCCGACACCCCCAAGCAGAGCCCGCCCGACATGGATGAGGAGCCGGAAGCAGCAGGGGTGGCCGTGCGCCTCCTTCCAAGTGGCCTCCAGAGACAGGACTCCAACTCCAGCTCCCCGTCCAGCAGCCCAGAGCCCCTGGCACAACGCCGATCTGGAGCCCTGTTGGCCCGCAAGATGGCATCCGAGGAAGCGTTTGAGAAGAGAGGCGAGCGGACTTCTGACAACCAGACAGATCCCATCAAGGTCTCTAGACTAGAAGAAGAGGGACTTGGAGAAAACAGCAGGAAAAAAGTATCAATGCCAGTGAAACAAGACATCATTAGGCTGAAACATCAGAAAAAATCTATTCGAGACATAGCCAAAACACTAGGTTTGTCAAAATCAACTGTTTGGTACATTGTTAAGAAGCAGGAACGTACTGGTCAACTCAGCGATCGCAAACGACCTGGTAGACCACAGAAGACCACGTTAGTGGATGACCAACAAATGCTTGCAATTGTGAAGAAAAACCCCTTTTCAACTGTTGAACATATCAAGAACACTCTTCAGGACTTAGGCATAGTTGTGTCAAAGAGTACCATAAAGAGAAGACTTCACCAGCATAACTTTTGTGTTTACCACAAGACACCCAACACTGGTAAGACTCAGGAACATAACCGCCAGGGTACAGTTTGCTTATGGACAGATGAGATGGTGAATATGTACCTGAGTGATGAAAATTGGCTGAACCCTGACCTTTAATCTGTCTGTGAAACAGAAAGACAAGCAGGCAGAGATGATGTGGAGGAGGAAGATCACACAGAGGTCAAGAACAGCCCCTACTACTGCCCAGATAAGGTCGGTAATCCGCTCAAAAGCAAATCACAGATCAACACTCAAACAGATCTACTTTGCACGTAAATTTGTTGGTCCCTGTTCTGAATTTCTGTTGTTGTATATTATTGTCAGAGGTTGTTTCAGCTCATCAAAACCCTGTTTCAGCTCATCAAAGCCCCGGTATAAAATATACTTTCTCTAGTAGATAAATTAGAAATGTAATGTCTCCCCAGCCAGAAGAGGCCGGGGTGGCTGTCCACGTCCTTTCAGGTGACCTCCAGTGGCAGGACTCCGACTCCAGTTCCCGGTCCACCAGTCCACAGCCCCTGGCACAACGCCGACCTGGACCCCTGTCCTTGTTGGCCCGCAAGATGGTGTCTGAGGGAGTGTTGGAGAAGAGAGGTGAGTGGGCTTCAGACAACCAGATAGATCCCGTTGAGGTTTCTAGACTACAAGAAAGAGGACTTGGAGAAAGCAGCAGCAGAAAAGTATCAATGCCAATGAAACAAGACATCATTAGGCTGAAACATCAGAGAAAATCAATTAGAGACATAGCCAAATCACTAGGTTTGTCAAAATCATCTGTTTGGTACATTAAGAAGCAAGAACGTACTGGTCAACTCAGCAATCGCAAATGACCTGGTAGACCACAGAAGACCATGTTAGTGTATGACTAACAAATGCTTACATTTGTAAAGAAAAATCTCTTTTGAACTGTTGAAAATATCAACAACTCTCTTCAGGACTTAGGCATAGTTGTGTCAAAGAGCACTATAAGGAGAAGACTACACCAGCATAACTTTTGTGTTCACCACAAGACACCCACCACTAGTAAGACTCAAGAACAGAACAGCCAGGGTACAGTTTGCATATGGACAGATGAGATATTTAACATGTACCTGAGTGATGAAAATAGGAAAGCTTTGCCTCTTATTAGCTGAGCCCTGACCTTTAACCTGTCTGTGAAACAGAAAGTCAAGCATGCCCAGATGATGTGGAGGAGGAAGATCATACCGAGGAGGTCAACGACAGCCCCTACTACTGCCCGGATAAGGTCTGTAATCCGCTCAAAAGCCAATCACAGACCAACACTCAAACAGATCTACTGTGCATGTAAACTTGTTGGTCCCTGTTCTGAATTTCTGTTGTTGTATATTGTCATGGGCTGTTTCAGCTCATAAATCAAACCCAGTGTAAAATAAGACTTTCTTCAGTAGATAAATAAGAAATGTAATGTCACCCCAGCCAGAAGAGGCCGGGGTGGCTGTCCACGTCCTTTCAGGTGGCCTCCAGTGGCAGGACTCCGACTCCAGCTCCCGGTCCAGCAGCCCAGAGCCCCTGGCACAGCGCCGACCTGGACCCCTGTCCTTGTTGGCTCGCAAGATGGCGTCCGAGGGAGTGTTGGAGAAGAGAAGCGAGCGGACTTCAGACAACCAGATAGATCCCGTTGAGGTTTCTAGACTAGAAGAAAGAGGACTTGGAGAAAGCAGCAGCAAAAAAGTATCAATGCCAGTGAAACAAGACATCATTAGGCTGAAACATCAGAAAAAATCAATTAGAGACATAGCCAAAACACTAGGTTTGTCAAAATCAACTGTTTGGAACATTGTTAAGAAGCAAGAACGTACTGGTCAACTCAGCGATCGCAAACGACCTGGTAGACCACAGAAGACCACGTTAGGGGATGACCAACAAATGCTTGCAATTGTGAAAGAAAACCCGTTTTCAACTGTTGAACAAATTAAGAACTCTCTTCAGGACTTAGGCATAGTTGTGTCAACGAGCACTATAAGGAGAAGACTACATCAGCATAACTTTTGTGTTTACCACAAGACACCCACCACTAGTAAGACTCAAGAACAGAACAGCCAGGGTACAGTTTGTGTATGGACAGATGAGATGGTGAACATGTACCTGAGTGATGAAAATAGTAAAGCAGTCCCAGATGACGTGGAGGAAGATCACATTGAGGAGGTCAACGACAGCCCCTACTACTGCCTGAATAAGGTCTGTAATCCAACACTCATCCAGATCTACTGTATACAAAAACGTGTCGGTCCCTCTTCTGATTCTCTGTTGTATTATATGTTTGTCACGGGCCGTTTTAGCTCATCATTCAAAACCCAATATAAAGTAAAAGTTAGTTCATTAGATAAATGAGAAATGTTATGTTTACTGCTCCCTCTGGTTCCTTTTGAAATTTGGTAATGATTAAAAGAACTCTCAACATTGTGACACTATAAGTCAAAATCCGAGGCCAAAACATTTCTCATGGCTCTATTTATTCTGTATATGTCGTATTGTTTAATATTTTTTAAGATTGAAGCATACATTTGAAAGTGTTGCCGTTAACTTACGGTAACTAACTTTCTGTCACGCCACCGTGCCACAGAATCCCCATTCCCTTTCTGCACAAGGACTGGAGGATGCTGAGCACCAGGGTCCGGCCCCCTCCATGCCTCCCCACTCCCAGGAGAAGGAAGACACCGCCCTAGCGGATGACGACCAGCCTACTCACTGCATGCATACCCTTAGTCACTCTACCCGGGCAGCATCCAAAGCCTCCACAGCCAACCGCCTTCATGTTGACAATGACAACAGCGTGGAGAACGAAGATGAGTGGGGACCAGTGGCAGTTGCCAGAGGAGGGTGCGCCCAACAGCCTTCCCCCAGCATTCAAGTCCTGTCTGACATGGATGAGGAGCAGGAAGAGGCTGGTGTGGCCGTCCGCCTCCTTCCTGGTAGCCCCCAAAGGCAGGACTGTGAGTCCAGCTCCCGTTCCAGCAGCCCAGAGCCCCTGGCGCACCAGAAGGCATCCAAGGGAGTGTTCGGGAAGAGACGCAAGGGGGCCTCTGAAAGCCAGACAGATCCCGTCAAGGTCTCTAGACCAGAAAAAACAGGAGATGGAGACAGCAACTGCAAAACAGTTTCCATGCCCTTAAAGCAAGACATTATGAGGCTGAAACATCAGAATAAATCAATTAGAGACATAGCCAAAACTTTAGGTTTGTCAAAATCAACTGTTTGGTACATTGTTAAGAAGCAAGAACGTACTGGTGAACTCAGCAATCGCAAACGACCTGGTAGACCACAGAAGACCACGTTAGTGGATGACCAACAAATGCTTGCAATTGTGAAGAAAAACCCCTTTTCAACTGTTGAACAGATCAAGAACTCTCTTCAGGACTTAGGCATAGTTGTGTCAAAGAGTACCATAAGGAGAAGACTACACCAGCATAACCTTTGGGTTTAGCACAAGACACTATACTGGTAAGACTCAACACAAGTATCGCCAGGGTACAGTTTGCTTAATAGTATATCAAATCCACAGGTTCTGGAACAAATTTGTATGGACAGATGAGATGACGAGTAAATTGTGCTTCAGTGATGGAAAGTGCGGAGTAAGGAACATCTCATGATCCAGAGAATACCACCTCATCTGTGAAAGCAGTGCAGGTAGTGTTATATTTTGGAAATGTTTGGCTGACACTGGAACTGGCTTAGTTGTCTGTCTTGATGCGACTTCTGACGGCAGCAGCAGGATAAGTTCTGAAATGTACAGAAGCACCTTATCTATTCCGATCCAATCAAATGCTGGAAATCCTGACTGCAGTACAAGCCTGGCAGAAAATCTACAGGGAAGATCGACATCAACAGTGTCTGGTGGTCCATGGGTCACATACAGTCATTGAATGCAAATAATTTTGTAAGCGTTATATATCATGATTTACTTAAGATTATGTTCATTGGTCCAATAACTTTTGATCCTAAAGGGGGGGGCTATAAAAAGGGTTGTCATTCATACAGTGACTATCAAGATTGTTCACCCACTTTGATTTGGTCATATTTTGTGTTGCAACATGAAATCAAATGGATTTTATATTTTGCCACTGATTAACACAAAAAAGTGAAATATCCATCCATGTTCTAAATTAATGATAAATGTTGGAATCCGTCTGTGTGCAATCACGGTGTTTCACATGATTTCATCTGTCTGGGTGCTCTGGCAGTGGTTAGTACAATTCCTTAGAAAATGTTGATGAAGACTTAGTCTGGCTTTTTGGCCTCAAACTAATAGCTACGTTTAACGCAAACCTAACACCACACATCATCCTGAGAACACCATCGTTAACGCGAATTGTGGTGTCATGCAATGGGGTTGCTTCTCTGCATCAGGGCCTAAAAAGCTTGTTTAGATCAAGGTCAAAATGGATGCTGCGAAGTGTAAAAAAATTTGAACAATAGAACACCTGCTGAAATCTGCAAAGACCAGTGATTTAGAACTATTTGTATATTTAAATATTCATTTCACATTAGTGATTTTTTTTTTAATGAAGATTAGTGGCAATAACTCTCAAATCCATTTTGATTTCATGTTGTAACACAAAATGTGGTAAAGCCTAAGGGAGTTAATACTACCGCCTTTCCAAAAAAGGTGGGATGCTGCATAAAATGCAAATAAAAACATAATGCAATGATGTGGAAATCATTTAAACCTTATATTTAATTCACTATAGTAGTAAGACAGCTCTTCAAATGTTAAAATTCAGAAATGTTATTGTTTTGGGCTAAATGAATGACAATTTTGAATTTGATGCCAGCAACATGTTTAAAAAAAGTTGGGATGGGCATTCTTACTACTGTGTTGCATCACCTCTTCTTTTAACAATTCTCTGAGCATTTGGGAACTGAGGAGACCAATTGCTGTTATTTTGAAAGTGTAATTATTTCCCATTCTTGCATGATATAGGATTTCAACTGCTCAACAATTCATGGGCTCTGTTAGTTGTTTTGTGTTATAATGCGCCAAATGTTTTCAGTGGGTGACCGGTATGGACAGCCGACAGGCCAGTTTACTATAGAGACATGCTGTTGTGATACGTGCAGAATGTGGTTTGGCATTGTCTTGCGAAAATAAGCAAGGTCTATCCTGAAAAAGATGTAATCTGGAGGACAGCATATGTTGCACCAAAACGTGTATATATTGTTCAGTATGAATGGTGCCTTAACAGATCTGCAAGTCACCCATGCCATTTGCACTAAGGACCCCACACATCGCCACAAATGCTGGCATTTGAACTTTGCGCTGATAACAAGCCAGATGGTCCCTCTCCTCTAAGCCCGGAGGACATGGCGTCCATGATTCCAAAAATATATCCCAATTCTGCTTAATACGACCACAGGACAGTTTTGCACTTTGCCTCAGTCCATCTTAAATGAGCTACGGCCCAGGGAAGGCAGCTGTGTTCCTGGATCTTATGTCTGGTTTCTTCTTTACACAGTTTTAACTTGCGTTCTTGCATTTACAAATGCAGAAACAAAGTCTGTTTTTAGAAAATGGTTTTCAGAATGTGAAATCCCATATCAAGCAAGAATGGGAAATAATTTCACTTCCAAAACTGCAGCGAATGGTCTCCTCAGTTCACAAACAGAGTGTTGTTAAAAGAAGAGGTGATGCAACACAGCCTTCCAGGCAACATCTTTTTCAGGGAAGGCTGTGCTTATTTCAGCAACACAATGCCAAACCTCACTTTACATATTACAATAGCATGGCTACGTAATGAAAGAGTCCTGGTGCCAGTGGCGTCGCGAGGCCTAGGCGTCCGGATCTTAAATTGACCAAAAATGATTATAAAAATGGCCCCTGAACTATTCATCTTAAAATTCTGATCACGCATTATGACAATGTAGACATGTAGGCCGCTAGCATTACATCGACATTTTCCTCATGTACATTTTAAAACCCTGAACTTTCTGTCCCCCGGGAGCCTGTCTGCAGTCCAGACCTTTTACCCACTAAAAACATCTGCCGCATTATGAAATGAAATATACAACAAAGGAGACCGTGAAATGTTGAGCTGCTGAAATCCTCTATCATGCAAGAATGGGGAAACATTTCACTTTAAAAACTACAGCAAATGGTCTCCTCCGTTCACAAACGCTGAGTGTTGTTAAAAAAAAACGATGATGCAACACAGTGGTAACCATGCCCTTGTACCAACTTTTTCCGGACCACGTAAACCGGAAACCGTCAAGAAGAACGAATGTCACAGATTGACTGACTGAGCGACTGACCACCCATCCCTTGTGTTGTGGTTAGAGAAGTGGACTGTCGGACTGGAGTTCGGTCCACGCCACAGGCAGAACAAAATATGCATTAGGATTTGTCCAGGATAGACAAAATCTTCACTGGCTACAGGCTTCTGTAGTTATGTTATAATATGCCTAAAATTCAACTGTTTATGGTTATATTGTGCCGATTTTTGAAGTACGCATCCATGCATGCTTTTTGGGGTAATATAGACCACAACCCCTTGTGCAGTAAAAGAGCAGGGGTTTCTACGATTCTCTAATCTTTTCATGTGACGTCAGTTATCGCCACCTACATTGATTATTATTTATTGTATCAATGTCATTCATGAACGAAAGAAAAACATGAATTTTTGTGCATTCTAATGAAATAGCTTTAGCAGTGTAGATTGAACTTCATCTTCAGTCTCGCTAGGAATTGCTCATTTTTGACTGTTCCAAGTATTACTGTAAGTAGATACTAATAGGCCTATTACTGGCTAATAAACCGTTACAGTGGCCATTGGCAAAAGCCATACAGTTCATAGATGCTATTCGTGGTGGAAATAAACTTAATAAGAAACATTAACAATTCTTAATGGTGTCAAGCTAAATATTCAAACTTGGTGTGATGTTACTGCGTGAAAGAAATATAATGTCGAGACCGAGTTTTCTGACGAGGTAGTTTGTCCCAAGTGGTCCCAATACTGGCATACTTGCTTACTACATACAAAACAGTATGTACATCACCATCATCTGTGAAGTATGTACTTGTAGTATGCGATTTGAGATTTAGCCAATGCTTGTGATTTCCTTGGAGTTCACATAGTGTTGTGGCTGGCTATTCAACTGTCATTGTTTTCTATGCACCGAACCAACCTTTGGTGATTGTAGCCATTTACAGTAAACTATTTCTAATTTAACACATTGAATTTAGTGTAGAAACCCTGTTAAACGTGTTGTTGGTTTGGATGTTCGCTAATATAAGGAACTAATTTCAAGGTTTGTGAAATTTTGACTGATTGGTTAAACAATGCAGAAATATGCCAACACCACACATCTGCACACATATAGCTTAAAATGACTTAGTGGTTAAAGACAGTCTGTCACATGAGAAACCCCGGGTTGTATCCAGGGAGGGCAACATCATTCATCTGTTTTAATCGGCCAAACTTGACTGGTTTCTTTTTTTATTAAACATGTTGCTTGCATCAAATTCAAAATGGGCATCTATTTCTCAACAACTGTAACATTTCTCACTTTCAACATTTAATAGATTATCTTTGTACAATTTTCGATTAAATATAAGGATTAAATCATTTTCACATCATTGCATTTTCTTTTTATTTGCATTTTATGCAGCATCCCATCTTTTTTGGAAATGGGATTGTACTTTTGTACACGGTTCATATTTTATGGATGTAAATACCTCACATTAAAAATGACAGTCTGCACTTTAACATCTTAGTCATTGTTTCATTTCAAATCCAGTGTGATCAAAAACCTGAAGGTACAGGTGGTGGGTGACTGCATTACTGACAGTTTCTGGTTGTTGATTTTAATATTTGGGTACAGGCTTCTAGGTTTTCTGTTGAGTGAAGATACTCATCGCCCCTGGAAAGTCCATGCTGCCTGCCCTCACCAGTATTGCTGGCTGAGGGAATATGCAAGTAGATGTGTGTTGGTAATAGGAGGATTCGATTTACAAATATGCACTGGCAAAAACAAGTCCAGTGTTTTGCATTTCACTGCGATCTAGTGGATGGTTGCAGTATTGCAACCAAATTTGCAACCGAATGCATAAACTGTGCACAATAACACACTCATAGAAAGCTACATATTGATATAAAAGCATCGTAATTAATCATCTTTATGGATAATTTGCCAGTGGCATTGTGGATTGAATTGCTTTAATTTGTTATTATTATTTGAAAATGTTTAACCAGGGATGTTTGAGATCAAATTAAATTGTATTACAAGAATGGTTAAAAACAGCACGCGATGAGTAGGTAGAGTTTGATTTTGCTATAGTTGTTTTCACATTTTATGTACCAGAACCCCATAGCTATATGAGGCTTTTGGGACTACATTTTATGTCAATTGAACACTTCAATGATGCCTGTCAATTGACTCTGCACCCATTAAAAGTAACCAATGTTTACAATCACATTATTATATGTTATGTTTTGCTGTGGATTATTAATGTTAAAAGTATTTACTGTATATACTATATATAAAAATGTAAGCGCCTCATTGTTTCCAAATTTTTCGGACATGATACTTGCCTGGTAAATTTGTCAGTTGCACTCTTCTGGCTAAGTAAAGGTTAAATCATGGAGTGTTGTGTTTAGATCAATTTTTATGCTTTTATGTTTACAGACGTCTAGCTACAGTATCGACGTCTAGCTACAGTATCGACTGGTAACTACAGTAGGTAAGCCACCCCATCCGGAGATTGCCGAACTGTGACGTTGTAAAGGATTCGGAGTACGTAGTGACTAGCGACGCCTGTTGGTGCTTAAGCGAGTCGACAGGAAAGCAAAATGGCGGATGAAGATGTTACGCTGGATGGTAAACCTCTACAATCGCTTCGTGTGGCGGATTTGAAAGCCGCTTTGGAGCAACGATGCCTCCCTAAAAGCGGGGCGAAAAGTGCACTAATCAAGCGATTAAAAGGGGTAAGTTCGGTGAAGATATTTGCTTCTAACAACCATTTGGTCAAGTTCAGCAGGAGGCGAGAGTGGGGTTATAGGCCGTGTGTCGGTGGTTCATGAGCGGGAATGCAGGGGCTCTTAGTCATATGCGTGCGAGGGATTTCAGTTATGTGAAATTATTAATTAGCGTGTTTAAATGGTATAGAGTCAAATTAGAACAATGTATTGTGTGGTGCAACACTCTTCAAAGTTGAGATGTGTTGCACGCGGACGGAACTGAAGGCCCAACCGGAGTGTATGTTTATGCTAGCAAGCGAGCTAACTTACAGCAGTACTTCCACTGTATTTTTGAGCTGCTGTCGTCGAGCCCGCGCTCTGAGTGTACGAGAGGGGGGAGGGCGATTGGGTACGCGCCTGCCCATATGCGCAGTTTACTGTAACTAGTTTGCTTGGTTAAGACGAGCATATCTTTTCGGAGGTTATTAACGTGACCTTTTCCTCTTCAGTTATTTTCTTAGACGCACTTTTACTGAACACTAGATACCGATACTCCTGAATCAGCTTTTCTACAAACGTACTGTGCTATTGCTGAATTATAATTGGTACAAAAAATATTAAGAATACACATTAATTTATTAATAACGTTGTACACAATGTTCAACATTAACTTAGAATTTCGTCCGTTATGACGGTATGACTACCTGCATTATTTACGTGACTATTGGATATTATGCAATTCCAATAAATGTCACAGTGGAAAAACGATCGAAAAAGTGCTTAGCATTCCTAAATCAGACCTGAGTCAATTAGGATTCGCCTGCTGGATTATATTTTGGATTGCCCGCTCCTGTAACTGACTCACAAACGCTCTCCGTGGCTAAGTTTTTATTTATAAGCATTACAATAATTAACATACAAAGGACGGACAGGGTGATCAGTTTTTTTCCCGGCCACCATGTTATAGTCTTGGGCAACGCTTGCAGCTGCTGCATAGAAACGCTGGAGTTAGCATGGGAACAGCCTCTTCTGGTCCTGTATAGGATGCTGTTCTGCTACACTTTCATGTATGTGTCAAGAATAATTATGATAGATTTGTTTTACTTGAATATGGATGTTGAATATTTAGTAGCCTTTTGCTGTTTGTTTTTCTCTCCAATGACGATCTGGCCATTTTAATTCTGATGCTATGCAACAGGCTGTGGTTTTAAACTCAACTTCCAATACTGACAGGATCAATGTGAGCTATTGACGAATTATTGGTTTTTCATTTTATCTTCAAACAATCTTGTGGTGTATTATGTTTAAGGCGCTGATGTTGGAGAATCTTCAGAGGACCTCCACTCATCATAGTGGGCTCCAGCCCAACTCCCAGGTAAGTGCTACCTGTTGGAGTGTCCAGACTAGGTTCAAGGTTCAAAGGTTTATTTGTCATTTGCAATAACAATTTATGGCAATGAAATGCTTGTTTTTCCTTTTTCTGACTAGACACAGACTGTGTTATAAAACACGTATTTAAGTTATTTGACACATTTCATGTTATGTTTAATTCAATTTTCATTTTTTCCCTCTTCAGATTATAGCTCTGCCATACACTTGTTTAAGTAGACAGTGTGGATCACTTTTACTGTCTGTAGTCAGAGATTGATTAGTTACAGAAGTATGTTGCCCCAACAGATTATATAATTGGTTTTTGTCCATCCCTTGTGTTTTCAGATTGGGGAGGAGATGAGTCAGAACAGCTTCATAAAACAGTATCTGGCCAAGCAACAGGAGCTCCTCCGCCAGAGGCTGGAGAGGGAGGCACGGGAGGCTGCAGAGGCCAATGGTAACACAAGCAAGCTCTGTTTTCAGAGCAACATTAACATGCTGCGTTAGTGTGGACAGTGGAAGATGGTCACTGTTGGCTCTGTCTGAACGATGAGCCAATGGCGTTGTGCAGTTGGCAAACCAGTTACACTGTAGCTGAAGGAAAGGGCAGTTAGCTAAGTATCATTCACATCTGCATATAAGCAGTGGCCTTACGCCTGAGTGGAAGTCAAACCTACATATACTGATGGAGCCCTTCATGTCAGCATGTATGGATAGTGGCTAATTTCAGGCCACTTGTCAGTGTTTTCTCTCCAATGATGATCCCGCCATGCTAATACCGATGCCCCAGACTGACAGTGT